>JALCUU010000020.1:0-14396 GCA_022963135.1 Ustilago loliicola | reverse complement strand
AGGTAGTATGACGGTCAAAACCACCCGTAAAACGTACGACCCTTATATCATTCTGAAAGCTAGGGACATGATTCGTTTGCTTTCCCGATCAGTGCCCTTCCCGCAAGCCGTCAAGATTTTGGAAGACAGACGAGTGGAGTGTGATGTGATCAAGATCGGTAATCTTTTACGGAATAAGGAGAGATTCGTCAAGAGGAGGCAGAGGATTATTGGACCCAACGGTTCAACCTTGAAAGCGATAGAACTGTTGACCGGCTGCTATGTGTTGGTGCAAGGAAACACGGTTTCGACTATGGGTCATTTCAAAGCGCTAAAGGAGGTAAGGAGGATTGTGATTGATTGTCTCAAAACATCCACCCGATCTACCACATCAAAGAGCTCATGATCAAGCGAGAACTAGCGAAGGACCCCAAACTCGCCGAAGAAAACTGGGAGAGATTCCTGCCCAAGTTCAAGAAACGTAATGTCAAATCCAAACCCACCCCTACCTCCTCCGACCCTGCTACAGGGGCGAATGCCACCTCCGCTTCAGGCTCCAATGTTGCAGAGGCCGGTGGAAAGAAGAAGGAGAAAATCAAGCCAAAAACATACACACCTTTCCCTCCACCCCAACAACCTTCTAAGATCGATCTCCAGCTCGAAAGCGGTGAATACTTCCTCAAGCCTCGAGAGAGAAAACGCGCAGAAGAAGAGAACAGGTTGAAAAAGCAAGCGGAACACAAGGAAAAGAGGGAGGCCGAGAGACACAAGATGTTTGTTCCCCCCACCGAAGACGGTGGTGGCGAGGGAAAGGGGAAGAAGGAGGAGAAGGAAAAGCGAAAACGCGACGAAGGCGGAGAGGGAAATAAGGATAGGACAGAGGGGAAGAAGAGTAAGAAGAGCAAGTAACCGCTCCTCACACGGGAATTTTCGCACCTTTTGCAAATGCAATGCATTTCCATTGCATTCAGTCCACGGTCAGAGCGGTACTATAGATTATACGATGCTTGTGTTCAATACAGCATTGCAGATATAAGAATTGTACGATGTTGGATGCGAGTGAGTAGTGTCATTTCTTGCTGCCGCGTGATAAGCCGAAATAGCTTCCCAAACCACCACCACCTTTATTCGCAGCTTCCGCATCTCCATTCGCCCCGGCTTCGCTCTTAGACGGCGAACTTGGCCCGCTCGTCCCACCACCGAACTGTGACTTTGTCGGGCTGAACAACCTGCCTGGTGTACTAGGTGCCGTTCCCGCACCCTCCGCGTCGCCTTGATTTCCTTCTTTACCTCTCTCTGCTTCCGATAGCAGAAACTCAACGAACAGGTTTGAAAAGCTTTCATCTCCTCCTACACTTGCCTCTCTTCCGACTCCACCCATGGAGCTGCTAGAGACGCTTCTATTCGCATTCATCGAAGGTCTTCCCACCCCAACTCCTGAAGACCGGGGTCCAGCAGCTTTTTGCAATCCAGCCAACTCCCTCTCCTCTTCCTTCCACCCCAAACCCCCGCTATCAGATTGAGCATCTCGTACCTCTTGCCATCAGCTCTCGGCGTAGTTATAAACTGAATCAACAAGTTCGTCACCAGTCTCTTGTCCACATTGGAATCGCTTTGATCATTTCTTAACCTCCTTAACGCTTCCGTTAGGTGTTCGTTTAGGATCACCGCTTCGTGTCTTAACTTGCCAATTAGCAGGTTCTTCTCCTTGACTTGTGCGGCTAATTTCTCTGATTGCGACGCCAGGTCTTCTGATTCCCTCAGCTTTGTCTCTGCCGCTTCAGCTCGGGTGCGGTATTCGGTTAGGGAGGTAGTAAGGCTGTCGACTTGAGTTCGATGATCTCCAAGTGCTCTTTGAAGTTCGCTTTCCTGAGTTGATTGAAACTCCTGCAATACCGCTGAAAGTTCCCGAGCTGACGCACTCTCCCTCTCAGCCACGTTGCGCCAATGCTGTTCCCCTCGCCGCGCAACCTCCTCCCCCTGCTCAGCTTCTTTCAACCTCGCCTCCGCATCTTCTCTCCTACTCCTTTCCTCCAAGCAGGCAGTTTCCCAACCATGCGAATCCAATTTAACCTGCTCCAGCAACTCACTCAACTCCCTCTCCCTCTCCTTTCCTCCCTCACCTCTCCCTCCCCTCCCTGCCAATTCTTCTTTTTCTTTCAACTCCCCCTTCAACCTCCCCACCTCTTCACTTAACCGTTCAGACTCTTCGTGAGCAGAAACAAGCTCAGATTGTAGCGTAGAGGTAAGAGTGGTAAGCTCGTCCACTTTGGCGGTTAGTGTGTCGATTTGAGTTTCTCGTCTATCGAGCTCTTCAGCATCTTGTCGTAATCGATCGCCTAGCGTCGCACGCATGGTAGTCAGTTTGGAAAGGAGCGAGCGATATTGTGATTCGTACGTATCACGTTCTTCCCGGACTCGGGTAAGTTCGGTGGTGATTTCGGTGGTAGACATGTTGGAGATGGGACGCCAGCCCTCGTCTTCCGGTCCTGAGGTG
Source organism: Ustilago loliicola (assembly GCA_022963135.1). NCBI lineage: Eukaryota > Fungi > Basidiomycota > Ustilaginomycetes > Ustilaginales > Ustilaginaceae > Ustilago > Ustilago loliicola. The sequence continues at coordinate 11,920 of JALCUU010000020.1, read as the reverse complement.
GTGGTGTTGTGAGAAGAAGATTTGCCGTTCGTGGTGGTGGTCGAGGGGCCGTCGAGAGAAGGACGACCCGCTGAGGAGGAGGATGAGGCAACTTGGTCGGACATGGTTGTGATTGCTGGCGGGGGGTGGATGTGCTATGAAAGAACTGATCCAAGCTGGTGTGCGAGGAGGTTGTTTCTGTGCGATTGCTGAGCGCGCGCTACTGATGACCGCCTTAGTAGGAGTGTGTTGGTTTCGTACTCTATTGCAAGGTGGACGACATATTCCCTAGCTATCCTTGCTTCTGCCGTGAACCCTGGATGTTTGGAGCCGCTTGCGGATGTGGTGGTAGTTCGACGTGCTACGCTGTGGCAGATTTCAGATCCGCGAAGTACAGGATCCGACAATGTCCTTCGCTCGAGATGCCCTGACGCTGAGAATAGAATGAAGCGCAATGCTGGTGACGTTGTAGGTGGTAGAAGAAGAAGGAAGAGGCAACCAGGAACCGCGTGGTGGAAAGCTTGTGTGTGTGGGGGGAGGGAAAGTTGTTGAGTTGGAGTTGGCCGAGTCTGTGTATGTGTGACACTTTGGGTTTGGCCAAAATTCATCACCGATGCTAGGTTTGTCTGTTCCGATGTCCGATTCCACTCCTCGCCTCCCTCTCACTCCTCCACTTTCTACGCCTAACTACCTACAACCTCAAGCTACACCAACGATACACATAGCGCCGTCAACCAACAGAAGCAAGTGAAACCATCAAGATTGCAAGAGAGAACACCAACACAACCAGAGGCGAAAGGCGAGTCAGATGCAAAAGACCTGGCTCTGCTTCAGAACGCGCCTCACATTGGTCACCAGCACAATACGCGCACATAAGGAGGAGACGAGAACAGCGTGAATTGCAAAGGGGAAACCATAAAAACAAAAGGTCAAAAGAGAAGCTAATGAAGCTATTCCTTCTTAGGAATAGGCTTAAGACTAGGATGAACAATAAGCTCATGCAGCCCCGCACTGGCAGGACAGAAAGGATAAACATGCTCGTTCTTTGTAATCCTAGCCTCGAACAAGATTGGCTTGTTGTTATCGTATTCGATAAACTCCTTCATTTTCGCTGGGAGATCCTTGATGCTGTCGCACCTGATGGCCTTGACGCCCATTGATTCGGCAAGCTTGACGAAGTCAGGGTTGTGCATCTCTGTGTGCGAGTAACGCTTTTCGTAAAAGAGGTCTTGCCACTGAACCACCATTCCTTGGAACTCATTGTTCAGGACGAGAACCTTGACACCAATGTTGTACTGTGCGGCAGTAGCAAGTTCCATAGCAGTCATCGAGAACGAGGCGTCACCGTCAATGTCAACAACAATCTTCTCGGGTGCTGCAACCTTAGCACCAATGCAAGAGGGAAGACCGAAACCCATGGTACCAAGACCACCGGACGAAACCCAAGTGCGTGGGTGACGCCATCTGTAATGCTGCGCAGCCCACATCTGATGCTGACCAACACCGGTGGAGATGATAACATTGTCCTTCTGATCAGCCACCTCGGCATCCAAAGCCTCGATGACTTCTTGAGGCTTCATAAGCTCTCCCTCCTTGGATGGTTCGTAGGTGAAAGGGTAAGACTCCTTCCAGGACTTGATGAGGGTGTGCCACTCGCCACGATCCGGTCCGTTGCTCTCGAGATAAGGCATAAGCTTGCCGAGGTTGGTAACAACATCACCCTCGATAGCACAAGTAGCCTGAACCACCTTGTTGATGTTCTTGGGCATCACTTCGAAGTGGATGATACCACCACGGTTCTCGAGCGCAGCAGCACGAGCGTGCGGGGCGAACTTGTCAACACGTCCAGTAACACGATCGTCGAATCGGGCACCGAGAGCAATGATGAGATCGGCGTCCTGCATAGCAAGGTTGGCGTATGCAGAACCATGCATACCAAGCATGTGGAGCGAAAGAGGGTCGAGCTCGTCGAATGCACCAAGGCCCTGCAGGGTTGTGGTGACGGGGATGTTATGTTCCTTGGCCAGCTTGGCGAGGAGCTTAGGACCATCGGGCGAGGAGAGAATACCTTGACCAGCGTAGATGATGGGTCGCTTAGCAATGCCGATCAGACGAGCAGCCTCTTTGAGCTCGTGAGTGAGAACGTCTTGCTCGGAAGAACGCATGTTGGCGCTCTGCTGGAAAGTAGCACCGCGACGGTTGCGTGCGACCTGTCGACTGGGCAAGTTTGTGATCATGTTGGGCTGAGTCTGGCTGTAAGGAATAGCCTGACGCAGGATACCTGCGGTGACATCCTTTGGCAGATCAACGAGAACAGGACCAGGTCGACCCGAAGTGGCGATCTTGAACGCCTCATTGATGCGACGGGGAAGTTCGGCAATATCCTTGACCATGACATTCCACTTGGTGCACGACCTCGAAATACCCACAATATCGGCCTCCTGGAAGGCATCGGAACCAATAGCCGAGGTAGCCACCTGACCACAGAAGACAACGAGGGGCGTACCGTCGCTCATGGCATCCTGCATCGGGGTGATGACATTGGTAGCACCAGGACCCGAGGTAACAAGAATGACACCGGGCTTACCGGTAACACGAGCATAACCCTCGGCCATGTGACCGGCACCGTCTTCTCTCCTCGGCAGGACAAAGTCGAAATGCTTCGAGTTGTAGATAGCATCGAACACGGGAAGAATAGCACCACCGGGGTAACCAAAGACGTGCCTAACGTCGTGTCTAAGCATCATCTCGTGGAAGATGGCACCACCGGACATGCCGACGAAGGACTCATCGAGGGCATTTGCATCGTAGCGAGATGTGAGAGGAGCAATGTTCTGAGGGGATTGCTGGAAAGCCGGGCTTGGTTCGGGTCGGACACCAGCAGCAGGCTGAGCGGCAGCAGCAGCAGCAGCTTGCCCCTTGGGCTGGTTTGTGGAAATGTGTCTTGTGAGGGCTAGCTGAGCGCGTTGATGCGATCTTGCGAGCTGAGCCGAGCGAGGAAGGTTGTTGCGAGCTGTGGAAAAGGCTCTTGTGGCAGTAGGTGTAGAGGCGTAGGAAGTGGAAGCGGAGCCAGCGACAATGTTGGAAGTCGAGGCAGCGGCAGAGGAGAATTTCGAGGCAGCCTGGAAGGCGTGTCTCTGTTGACGTGCGAACTGCACGGCGAAGCTGGTCATGGTGGCAATCAGGCTTCTCTGTGGCGGAGATATGCGCGCTGGTATAACAGACGCTTTCGTATGAGAGAAAGAGAGGGCTAATGCAAGTTTCTAGAGCAAACTCTTCTTGAAGTGATTCTTGTGGGTGGCAACGATGGATTCGATGGGGACGAGAGTTGCGAGCGAAACGGAAAGTCTGGTGCAGACTAGTTTTGGGTAGTAGCGCGTGGGAGGATAGAGTGGTGGGAGGTGCCTGCTGACGGTGAGGAGCTTAAAGAGGAAGAGATTGAGTGAAGCTCGAGTGGATATAGAAATGGAGAGCGGGGTTCAGGAAGATGCTTACTTGCTTGCTTGCTTGCTCTGTGTTTCACTGGTTGGCTGTTGCTGTGGCACAGATTGAACGGTGACTCGGTCAAGTGAAGGGGCTCTCTCTCTCTCTCTCTCATTCCTCAGAGCCAACGAGGAGGGGACATCGAGACCCGTCGATGCATCTCTTTCAAGAAGAATGCATTTGCAGCAACGGCACAGCGCAGTTCTTCCTCTTCCTCTTCTGCCGCTTTAATTTTCTCTCTGCGCTCTTCTTTCCAAGGGCCCACCTGTAGCGAAATTGTATTCAAAATTCCTGCCAGCTTCTAAAATGTATTCGAGTCACTCGCCGTGAAAGAAGAAGCGAATACAAATGTCGGGTATTGAACAGATCTAACCGAAAATGCCCGCCATTCTGGCTTGACCCCGCAGACAGAAGACACCTTTTTGTCGCCTCTCTGCGTGTTTGCTACTGTAATGGAAGATGACTCGAGTCACTGACAACATTGCACTCGCGAAAGCTTCTGTGCCCACCATTCACTTGGCTCACAAAGACGAAAGGCGATGGTTACCCCGCTCTGAGAAGATCGAGTGTTGTTGTTGACAAGGGCAGAACATGCTTCCCGTCCTTGTGAGCCGCCAGTCAAACCACCTCGTTCAGTTCAGTGGTACCGTACCGCCCATCAGCTCGGACCGTGCTTCTGCTACCATGGTTGCCCGACCGAGTTGATTCTCGAATTGACAACCACCTTGACCGATTGCTCGCCGTGATGCACACGCAAGACTGCGTGTTTGTACATGTGATTGGCTGCAACGAGGCGCGAGAGAAAGGCGATGCTTCGCAGATATCTGATTGGCTAACTACAACTGCAGCAAAAGATGCTGTCTGTTTCTCTGGACGCATTCGAGATTCGAGATTATCTCGGCTTTGTCTTCTTGATCAACCGAGATCTGATTGGTTGCTGCTGTCACTTTGGCTCTTCAGAAATCACAATTAACCAACGCCGGTCAATTGAGGCAGGCGCAGACGGCCGAACATATCCATTCTGCAGTCTGGGCTTCAATTTCATACCGGCCGGCTCTCATTCCTGCACACGTCAATGGTGTTAGGGTTCATCACGGTCACAACTTCGGAAGTCGGGCCAACACTTTTGGTCAAACGCTGTTGAGAAGCACGGACGTGTTGGCATGATTGACACTTACTTTCCTCTTGCTCTTGTTCCACCATATCAGCAAACGGTTCCCTAGACCAGCAGCAGACTTTCTGCTCTTCCATCGTCTCTCGGCAAGATCCCGACATCGGAGATGACTGCGACACAGCCGACAAGCTCACTCACTTCCTTAATACGCGATGCTGCTGTACTCCACGCTGAATCACCCATTTCCCCAGAGGCGCTCTCCACAAAGCAAGTCGCTTCTTACATTCGCTCTCTCTCCAACTTCAGTCTCTCTGACTTGCGCAATCAGCCGCAGCAACTGCGCACCAAGTCAGAAGCACTCCATCAGCAGCTATCCGAGCTCTGCATCTCCCAAACCGATGCTTTTATCCATATCCACCACGCTGAGCAGCAATTCGCTCCTTCCCTCGACACCTTGGCAACACATCTTGGCGACTTGATCAACAATACCCTACCTGACCTGCAAAACGCTGCAGATGCTTTCACAGCTGCTAGCAACCCTGTACTCGAGCAACGTCAACGTGTTCAGAATGTCGCAGAGCAGTACGAACGCGGTCATCTCACCGATCTTCTCGAGATCCCTCCACTCATACATACATGTGTGCAGGCAGCACACTATTCCGAGGCCATTCAGCTGACAGAGCATCTTGTGGGTCTACTCAAGCCGCCATCATCACCGACTGCATCGAACGTACACGGCCAGAGGAGCACGTATCTTTCTCTGCTCATCGAAACACTCTCGCACCTCGCCAGCATGAAAGCCGACCTCATAGCGAGCTTCTCAAGGAACGGCCTCAAGCTTCCTGCCGCCCGAAAGTCCATACACGTCCTGCGCAAGCTCAACTGTGTTCAGTCCTTACTCGCCCACGTCCCAGATTGGAGCACCGTCACTATATCGCCGCAATCGAACGCGCTTATTCCTGAGCTCGGTCTGACAGAGAACCAGCTCTGCCTCGCATTCCTAAAAGCTAGGATCCGATCCTTCCGCTCCGCGCTCGATACCATGGGCTCACCCTCATCGTTCTCAAGCGAAACCTATTTGCGAAGGTACATCGATCTTTGGCGAGAAGAGATGGCAGATACCCTCAGCATGGCGTTTTCTCTTTTCATTGATGATGCGCCTTCATTACAATACTATACCGGCAGCAGCGGTAGCAGCAGGGAGCAACATATGGTGACACCGTCGCTCCTCATCTCGTCCGTCGCCAGCTCCGGTCTCGAACGTTTACGTAACACAATCTCACTCCAGCTCGTCTCAGCAGCACAACGTACTCGATCCTCCACAGACTCCGGAGCACTGGAATCCTTAGCAGAGCTATATACCAACGTCCACACTCAGCTTAGCTATGCTTCCGCCTCTCTCAGCCGGTTTGGCTTCGATTTCGGCAAGCTGCTCTTTGCCTCTTCCCCCAGCCCTCCGATGCAAGTGGTGTTTCGCTTAGCACAATAGAAAGCGCTTGGCTGGAAGCTCTCTCCCACTCTCTAGACCAATCTTTCGCCTGGCTGAACGAGCAATTCGATACCCACCTCCAGTCCGCCGAAGTCTCATTGCCATCACGCTGGCTCATCTCGACTCAGCTACCTTCCTCTGCCATCCAAGACCTATACACAGTTTCGAGCGCAACGGATACGTCCGGGTATGACGACCTCTCGAGACCCAACATAGAGCTTGTGGACTACCCTATCTTCGCAAAACTGCTCAATAGGCTTTTGGAATGGATGAACGCCGTGCAGGTGTTTGTGCCTACCTCTCTCGCCAGCCCGCTTCTCAGGAGGCTCGATACGCATTTCACAAAAGTGTCAGAGCGGCTGCTCAACGAGGTACCAGAAACGATCTCCAAATTCACCCATAGTACCACATACACTGATCGGCTTCTTTCCGATGAGAACGTAAAGTCTCTCCTAATCCACCTCGATGACGAAGAATCGAAGCAAGCACTTCAAACAGACCTGATCACGGACCGAGAAAGCGTGATTCTTGGCAAGGTCATTAGGATGTGGCACCAGTCCGTTGCTGGCTGGGTGCTGCGCGTTGTTCAGACCCAGATCTTTGACCTGCAGAATGAAGAAGCAGCCGAATCGAGTAGGCAAGTTTGGAACAGGGCGCACGAATGGATACAGACGACCGCAACGCGAGTGGTCGAGTCAGAGAATAGAAGACTTGGTGAGGCCAAGCAGCGGAAGAGGGCCGTTGATGAGGCTGCCGCGAGAGCTGAGGCACAAGCTAAGAAGGAAGAAGAGGCGCGAAAGAAGGCTGAAGAGGCCCGGAAGAAGGTCGAGGAGGAAGAGACAAGAAGACAGTTGGAAGCTGAAACAAAAGCACAGGCTGAGGAGCAAGCGAGGATCGAGGCGGCAGAGGAGGCACGAATCAAGGCGGAAGAGGAGCGGAAGAACGCTGAAGAGGAGGAGGCGAAGCGTAAGGCTGAAGAGGAGGAAGCCACGAAGAAGGCGGAGGAAGAGGCTCACAAACAGGCTGCAGCAGAAGCAGAAGCAGAAGCAGCTCGAGTCAAAGCTGAAGCTGAGGCAAAAGCGAAAGCTGAAGCTGAGGCAAAAGCGAAAGCTGAAGCTGAGGCAAAAGCGAAAGCTGAAGCTGAGGCAAAAGCGAAAGCTGAAGCTGAGGCAAAAGCGAAAGCTGAAGCTGAGGCAAAAGCGAAAGCTGAAGCTGAGGCAAAAGCGAAAGCTGAAGCTGAGGCAAAAGCGAAAGCTGAAGCTGAGGCAAAAGCGAAAGCTGAAGCTGAGGCAAAAGCGAAAGCTGAAGCTGAGGCAAAAGCGAAAGCTGAAGCTGAGGCAAAAGCGAAAGCTGAAGCTGAGGCAAAAGCGAAAGCTGAAGCTGAGGCAAAAGCGAAAGCTGAAGCTGAGGCAAAAGCGAAAGCTGAAGCTGAGGCAAAAGCGAAAGCTGAAGCTGAGGCAAAAGCGAAAGCTGAAGCTGAGGCAAAAGCGAAAGCTGAAGCTGAGGCAAAAGCGAAAGCTGAAGCTGAGGCAAAAGCGAAAGCTGAAGCTGAGGCAAAAGCGAAAGCTGAAGCTGAGGCAAAAGCGAAAGCTGAAGCTGAGGCAAAAGCGAAAGCTGAAGCTGAGGCAAAAGCGAAAGCTGAAGCTGAGGCAAAAGCGAAAGCTGAAGCTGAGGCAAAAGCGAAAGCTGAAGCTGAGGCAAAAGCGAAAGCTGAAGCTGAGGCAAAAGCGAAAGCTGAAGCTGAGGCAAAAGCGAAAGCTGAAGCTGAGGCAAAAGCGAAAGCTGAAGCTGAGGCAAAAGCGAAAGCTGAAGCTGAGGCAAAAGCGAAAGCTGAAGCTGAGGCAAAAGCGAAAGCTGAAGCGGAAGCAGAGGCTGAGCAAGAGGCCGAAGCTGCTCGTATCAAAGGTGAAGCTCAAGCCAAAGCCAAAGCTGAGGAAGAGGCGAGGAAACAGGCAGAAGCTCAAGTTCAAGTCAAAGCCAAAGCAGAGGCTGAAGATGAAGCTCGAAAGAATGCAGAAGCGGAGGCAGCCCAAAAGAAAGCTGAAGAAGAAGCTCGTTTGAAAGCCGAAGAAGAGGCAAGGAATAAGGATGAAGCTGAAGCAAAAGCGAAGGCGGAGATGGAAGCTGAAGCAGCCAAAGCAAAGGAGGAAAAGGAAGCCAAGGCTCGAGCAGAAGCTGAGGCGGCCGAAGACAAAGCCCAAGAGCAAGAGACTACTCGTCTCAAGGCCGAGGAGGAAGCAACTCGTCTCAAAGCCGAAGAAAATGCGATGAAAGCAAGAGAAGAAGCTGAAGCCAGGGAAGCAAAGGAAAAGGCAGAAGCTGATGTCGAAGCTGCAACGGCAAAAGAAGCTAATGAGGCCGCTGCCAAGCAAGAACCCGCAAAAGAAGATACGACAAAGGCTCCCGAGCAAGCCATCGCTCCTGGAGCGTCCAAAAAGTTCAGCTTGGCTGAGAAGCTTCGTCTTCGCAAGGAGGAACGCGACCGGGCTGCTGCTGCTGCTGCGGCCGCAGCTGCAGCAGCTGGTGGAGGCTCGGTCGACGTTAATGATAAAGAAGTGCCGGCTGTGGAGGATGGCCCGGCTCCTGTCGCTGCTAATGAAGCGGCTAGTGACGCGACTCGATCGAAGGCCGAACCAGCGGAAGACACTGCCACCAGTGACAAAGTGGACAAGGCGGAAGAAGCGAAGAACGAGGCCGTTTCCGATCAGGACGAGAGCGCGGGAAAAGCGGAGATGCAAGCGGAATTCAGCGAAGCTGTCAAGGAGCAGCCAGCCATCCCAGGCGCAGAGGAGAAGGCGAATGACGAGGAAGGAGATGACGACGAGGAGGGTGAGGAGGACAAAGACAGTGGTGCCAATACTCCGACAACGCCAGCTACGCCCACGACACCCAATCTCGGCGGCAACGCTGGCGTAGCAGGCAAGAAGAAGAACAAGAAGAGAAAGAAATAGCATGCTCGAACAAGCTTATAGCTTCGCTTCAATCTCTGGCATAATATGCAACGCAATGCTACATCGGCGCCAAGCTGTCTTACGTCTCGGAACACAGTCTGCACAATCAAGATTGAGGTGGATGAGGAAGAAAAAAAGGAGTGTTGTGATATTTCATAACAGACCCTTGCAGGCCGTGGTGTGGGCAGCGATCCTTGAACAGCACCAGGGCGAGTTGTGAACAACGCACAGTAAAGGCGTATCCTCCAACCGCGTTGGTACCTGATCGCTGAACCCTTTTGAAGCAACATGTAAAGAAGCACTCGAAACTGTCACGCCAAGCGCATCCAAACCTCCTCAGAGCGGCGGGAGCGGACGCTTAGTTGGAGGAAAGGATGGTAACCTCGACCTCAACTCCGGGCTCGAGGGAGATCGAGGTGATCTGCTTGACGATCTCGGAGGGAGAGTGGAGGTCGATGAGACGCTTGTGGATGCGCATCTCAAAGTGGTCCCAGGTCTTGGAACCCTCACCACAGGGCGACTTTCGGGTGGTGTGCGAAAGAACCTTGGTAGGGAGACGAACGGGACCCTTGACGCGGAGCTGCTTGTCCTTGGATCGGTTCACAAGGTCGGAGCAGACTAGCGACGCAGAATTCAACAAAGAGCAGAGATTCAAGGGAAATTTAATGTAAGCTTGCTGAACAGTGAATCATGTTGAGAGATCGAGTGGAAAGTTGTTGTCGGTGCTTACCCTTCTCGAGGTTCTTAACGTTGCGGGAAGTGAGGGTGATGCGGATCTTGTGGATCTTGGCAGCAGGGGCCGAAGCATCGACATCCTTGTCCTTGGCGACGTAGCTCATCTTGGAAGTAGTGTAGATGGAGAGGGTTGTTGGTGATGGGGTGAAAAGATGATACCAGCGGTGACCAAGGTATACTAATTAAAAGTAGTATGAGGAGAGGAGAGAAGGAGGTATGATTGGGCGGTGGAAGAACAAAATTCGAATTGGAAAGCACCGCTGTTCGGAGCCGGATCAGACGCGTGGTCAACAGCCAATCAAATTTCGATTGCCGCAGCAGTGCCCATCGGCATCGGTGGCATCGGGGTTTGAGAATCGGGGAAAGGGGACACGATTTCAATTATCTCAACACTCGCACGAATTTCCATCTTTGTGGAAGAATTGGCTTCCACCTGGCAAATTGGCTGACTCTGCGAAGACTGCTGGTTTTGGCAACCTGTTGCGTGCACGCGCCATCGTCGGCGTTGACACTTCCTCTAGACATCTCTTTCCACCACTCGTTCCTCCAACACATCGACATCCGACTAATCGACATAGTTCCGACCTCTTGGACCGCGTTCAGCAAGCATGCGGTCAATAGCTTCTTTCCTCTCTGTGCTGGTCCTCAGCCTGCTTCTGATCATCGGGTCCAATGCAGCACTCTCAGAACCCAAGCTGAGCTACGTGCTCAAGTCGGCCAAGCTCGCACTCTCGACAGTCGATGGCTCTTCCCGACTCTCCAAAGAATTCACGACACATTCGGACTACGCGAAGAATATAGCGCCCTTCGACCTCGCCAGCCCGACTCAGCTAGAAAACGACGATATGATCAGGCTCACCTTGAGTCTTGGCGTCGAGGAGGCCGGTAGCAAGAAGGCGGTCAACAAGGATGGCCCTGCGCTTGGAAAGCAACATGTACCTCACCAAGCATTCGTCGTACTCGCAGCTGACAGCACGGACGTTGCTGCTCTTCTCACGCCTGGCCAGTCACTGTCAAGCCCAGCACTGGAAAGGTTTCGTGGAACTTGGTGAGTCCTCACTTACAACACCCTATAACACATTGTCTCACTAAGGCAGCTTACTGACAGTCATCTTCCCTCAATGGGTTCCATTAATAACAGAGAATGGATCGCATTCCAGCACCTCTTCTTCGCGCTTCATCGCCGTTGACGCTCTCAGTTCTCATTGCCAACTTTCCTTCCACCTCAGCCTCAGAAGGCGCGTACTCGCCGCTCTCGCTACCTCTGCTCTCGCTCACTCCACCCGCCAGTCTCGTCGATGCTGCACTCGAGTCCGCTTCTAGCCCTCTCACTCCTCGCGAGAAGGCCGAACGCGAACAAGGCTTCCATGGCCTCCCAGAACACAAGCACACCTTTGGCATACCACCCACTGAAACCATGCCCAGCACCAAGATCAGCGGTCTTGCATCCCTCATCACTGCTGCTGTTCCTTGGATCTTCCTCCTCGGGGCGCTTGGCATCATCCAGCCAGAGATCCAGACCCCGTCCTCGAAAGCATTGGTGCTGTTTGCTGTGTTGGCAGGATTGGAAGGTTTGGCCGTAAGGTATTGGATCGGATTGACACTTTTCCAGATGCTGCCATTGTTGTTGGGTGCAGGACTGGTAACTATTGTCGTTGGTAGGAGCGCGCTGGTGGAGCTTAGGAGAAAGAGGCTTGCTGTCTCGTCGTGAGCTCTGCAAGCAATAGAAATACAAAACACACAAGCCTGTACCGCGACGTTTGCCTACTACACAAGATGCAGCAATGGACACCCATCTTCCTTTCTTCGTTCCTTGTCAGAGCCAGAGCCGGATCTATGATTTGCGTGCGTGTCTCCCACCATTGTATGAGCCTCGGAGCATTGTCGAAGTAGCCATCAGAGCGAGTAGAAGTGGTTCGTGCAGCATGCTGAGCGTTATGTGTCGGGCTTTGGTGAAATTTGAGAATTGAGGCTAAAGACCAACACACACACGCTTCGAGTTCTCGAAGCGTGTCTGTGCATTTCCAAATTGCTTGGACCCTTTGCTAAAGTTGCTGGAAAGCGTTTGTTCAGCCTCTTGCTCATTGGTCACTTTGCCTTTGACGACATCACCGACCTTCACAACCATCGCATTGCGAGGGAGCAATCGGAATCTTCCGAAAGCGAGTC
>JALCUU010000002.1:600000-830901 GCA_022963135.1 Ustilago loliicola | reverse complement strand
CCAGTCCCCCATCACTTTATAGTCACACTTCACTGACCCTCCTCCTCTCCTCTCCTCTCCTCTCCTCTCCTCTCCTCTCTCTCCTCTCCTCTCCTCTCCTCTTCTCTCCTCTCCTCTCCTCTCCTCTTCTCTCCTCTCCTCTTCTCTTCTCTTCTATCCTATGCTCCCTCTAGCCCATGTCATCTACAGAGCCTACAATCATCCACTCTGCAGAGATGAACTCTGCACCCCACAATGTCAACACCTACAACATATCCCTCTTCCCTCAACACCTCCTCAACCTCTACCATCCAGTGTTGACCCTGCAACTTGTCAGCCACACCCCCACCCCAATCATCAAGGACAACCCCTACTTCAAGGACTCCATCTACTTTGCCCAGGCTGCAGGCCTCTTCAAGTTCAATCCCTCCCTCAAGCAACCCCTCCTCAAGATATTCATGAGGGCCAGGGGAAGGTTCAAGGCTTGATGACAAGGTGTCTCTGCATCAAAGGCAAGCAGACCATTGCCATCAGTCAGCTGGTGGACTACCTTGTCCAGATACACTGCAGCACCACCTGCTCACCCTCAAGGCCAACATCAGAAACCTCAACCACCCACTTGCCCACCTCAATACCTTCAACCTCGGCTACATGGAGGACAACCCACACATCACCCTCATCCAGCCTCTGCACTACAACAACCCCAAGATGACACTCTACCCCATGCTCCTTCCCATTGCCATGGGCTACAGCTCAGTGCACATGAACATCACCCTCAGTCAAGACAAGACCTACCAGGTCAAGGAGCAGAGATGGTCAGCACCTTTAAAGGCAAGAACACTGCCAGGTGTGTGGCAACAAGAAGCAGGTCATCCTTGATCTCTTCAATGCCCTGGGTTGGAACACTGGACACCTCAAGACCACAGCCTTCAACTCTGCCAATGCTTCGTGGCTGGTCCTGCCCCAGGACTTCCAGCCAGCAGACATTGAGTTGACTCGGTCCCCCTCACCAGCCTGCCACTCCACCTACCTGGGTGGAGCCAGTGGACCATACCAGGGGCTCATCCACCTGGGTGGCAACCACTATGAGATCCTGAGCCTGTGATGTGACTGACCTGACTGTATGTACATAGGACTCCACAGAAAACCCCCCAAAAAACCCTTGTAAATAGCCAACATACTCTGCCTGTGATGACTGTGACATGTGTCAGAGTAGGGTTAGGGATGACCAACATGGGTCACCATATCTCAATGACCAGACTTGGCAGCTGTCTGAAACTCGGAGTCGATGATCTCCTAGCATCTGTCTACAATGTTCATTAAGGCAGCATAGAGATCTGAGGTGGTCCATATCCCACCCCTCCAAACGTAAACTTCACTGTAGCTCCACCACCGCTTTGGCCAATGTCATGGCAGTCTAGGATGCTTGTATTGGTGTATAGAGCAACAACTTTCATTATGGGTGCATGTTGAAAATCTCAAATTTTCACCAACCCAACTTGGTCCGGGCCAAACTTCACTGAGCCGTATTGGAAAATTTTATTACTCAACTTGCATAGGGTTGGATAATGAAACATGCATATTTTGGGTAGTTCTACAACTTTGATTAAGCAACCCTACTCAATTTAAAAAGGGACCCCCTTGTAACCCTAGGAGAGATAAGGTTCCTTGATGGATACTTGAACAACTGCTGTTTGATGAGGGGATGAGCTGGACCTCATCCACTCTAGACTATACTTTCTTATATTGACGTTTTGTCAGCTTTGATAGCTTCAGTAGTACTCAGTTGCAATTGCAGAGCATTGCAACACATCGATACCGCCTGTGAAAACATACAACAGCCTGTATCTTGTCAGAACTGCCACTGGCACTGTAGAACCTCAACTACAGATGGAACCTACACCGTGGTGCTGGAACCTCAACCAGCATCATTACACTCGGCGTCGGACAGCAGCAAGACCACTTCTGCTCAACGACAATGACACAGTCTCTCAACCACCACAGCCTTGACATTGACGGAGACCTCATACTTCAACTGACTGTGCCAAGCTACCGCTGTACAAAGTGGTCACAGTGGTCAGTCTGCCATGTATACTCAAGCAGCTGAGTTCGAGTGAAGCGTTAGAGTCTCATTTGAGGTCAGCCCAGTTTGAATAAAGCCAGTCACACTCACTCAATTTCGTCAAGTGGATTACCAACTGCATTGCCTGCATTGCAGTCGCCGACTTTGAGCAAACTCAGTCAACTCATTCAAACTCACCCAGCTCGAGTGACGACTTAGAGACTCATTGGAACTCAAGGACCTTGGCAAGGCACACAACCGCTGACAGTAGGTACAACATAGGTGAGTTAAGTGGCTCAAGTACAATACTGCATTGCCATTGGCTAACTAAGTAATACATGCAACGAGGGTTCAGAAGGAAGAATTGTTGTGGGAGAAACTCCAATAAGGCGTTGGCGCATCCGGTCTGCCCACAACGTGGACCCTGGGGTTGCAGACGTGCCATAGGAGGAACCAGCCGAGAGTGCAACACTATGGCAGCGCCAATAGGGCCTGACAGTACGCCCACATTACTCGAGCTCACCTGAGTTCAAATGAGGCCCCAATGCCTTACTCGAGCTCGCACTCCTCGACCAAACTCAGCTCCTCAGCTGTGTTTGTTGGATTACCCATTCTTCTCCCATCAACGTCCATTTCGCTGTTGTGTACCCATTACATATCCTCCCATCACACCTCTCAGTGCAACAGCTCAGCTACCGAATACCGATGTCCCCTGTCTATTCCGAGGAAATGCCCTTATGACTGCAGAAGACACGGTCGAGGACCTTTCTCGCTAAGCTCCAATGCGTCGAGCTAGTCAGTCACCTCGCTCTCCGAAACGCCAAAGGATTGCATCTTCGAGTCCAACGAGGATCGACAACATCGGGAACGGGCGCGCTGCACTGACCATACAGACGCACTCGAGACGTCTTCCGGTATCGGCACCTTCGACTGCAAATGCTCCTATTCTAGCTGCAAGGCCGTCGCATCCTCCTACAAGCCCAAGCACACATCTACCACCAGCAAAACACGATACACCTGCTGCTCAGAAACGCAGGTTCACACGCAGTCGCTCTGGATGCAGCACCTGCCGCTCACGCAAAGTCAAGTGCGACGACGAGAGGCCTCACTGTCGCCGCTATATCGAAGATGGGCGAACCTGTCAAGCCTATCATCAACAGCAGCCACAGCAGCAGAAGCAGCAGCTGCCATCGTCGTCCTCGCAGACACAAGCACAGCACCGTCCCGCCTCATGGTCAAACGAGCAATTGCTTGCTCATAGCCACCGGTCGAATCCATCGCGACCCGGTCAGGAGCATCGACCTCAATCGCTTCATGCTTCCAGTACAGCTGCTAGCGATGCGTTCGCCGACTACCCTGCCACTTCACCTCAACATCTCGACGATTGGATCGACTTGCTTTGCGCTTCCATCGGCAACCATATTTCCCAACCTAGCGCTGCAGCCGCTGTTGCAAGAGATCAAGCTATGATTGCGAACAATGGCCCCCTGGACGATAAACAGGCTCAACAGCGCAATCATACCTTGATCTCTTCCAACACGTCTATCGCTGGGAAGAAGTTGACGCCAAGAGCCAAGACCCAGTCGAGTGCTTGACCCAATGTGTTGTTGGATCGCCGCTCGACTTGCTCGAAGCCGTCGAGAGGACATCCCGCTTCAGCCTTGATCCTGAAATCTTGGCTTATCAGCCTATGGCTGCCACCTCGCCGCCGCTTGTGATGCCTTCAGGCACGCTATCCTACGCATTGGAAGGTCATATTTCCCTGGAGTTGCAGCAACAAATTGACGCCGTGGAGACGCAGATACGACTAGCACCACCTCTGCCACTTGCTCAAGACGACAGCATTGCCGCAGAGCTGCGGTACCTCATCTTCGAGTGCCTTCAGTCCGCCTCGCTCGTCTACTTCTCGAAAGTGTTGCTCAAATCGACGGACGCAGTCTGGTTCGAAATCGACAAGGTCACTCGCTTTCTCGAGCGCAAGCAGCAACGTACAGGTGGCAACCACGCAAGCGCAGACCCCAGTCAAGTCGATTCGAGTCACAACGTGCGTGGTGCTCATTCCGCCTCTAATACGAGCTCGTCTGGCTCCGTGCATCCAGATGTGCAGCTGGCACAGCCAATGCAATCTAAAGCCCACTGGTGGATTCGAGCACCTGACCGAGCCCTTATCTGGGCCTACTTTCAGTGTGCCTCCGAGATCTTCGGTGCGCTGGATCCTGCCGCTGAAGTCAGAATAGGCAGCATAGAACATGGACAGCAGCATTAGGTTGCGAAAGGTGACCCAATCAAGCTGGCACTCGGCTCACAGCTGACCCTTGGTTCCGAAGCCTACGCTGGCTTTGCTCATTCACGATCCGAGCGTCGGCAACAATGTCGAAGATCGCTGCTGCTTTGGGAGAGATTTGACGAGGTCCAATGCGTCTTTCTCTCTCGTCATCTGCTCAAGGCTATTTGGGACCGACGCGTCCTGTACGAGCAGCAGTCTTACAACTACAGCATGGAAGGCAGAGTAGGCTCGACACCTACCATGGCGACTACCGTTTCGATGGTTGGCAGTCAGGAAAGCTACGACCAAGCCGCCGAAATCCGCGACATCTGTCAGCAGCGGCGCTGGAGGCAACCGCTCCTCTTTTAATAGACTTCGGGCCGGAACGTCCCTCATCTTTCCTACTACATAGACGAATTGCGTAGCAGTGCACTCAACACAAATAGCTTCATATTGCGATCGATGTAAAGAAGGTCCTCAGCCTGACTATGCACAGCAAGCGCAAAGTTTGCAGCAGAGCAACTGAAGACGGCAGGAGCATCTAGTATCACAGTAGAACGAGATCGAATCATGGATTCAAGGCTGAACTGGCCATGAGGGAGATTGCGAGCTTTTACTTTACTAATCTTCTTCGACTAGATTGCCAACTCTGCTGAAGCTAATCTCCTCGTTGCCGGCGGCAAAGTCGGCGGCGTGAGCCTCGAGCAAGGCACGATTGACAATCAGATCAAAAGAATTCTTGGTCATGGGAAAGACAGCAACGGCCTTCATTATCCCTTCTTTGCCGTGCTGTTCCCGCTTCCAAAGCGCGAGGAAGGGCCTCGACAGTGAACCCACAGGCTTAATCGCACGATGGAATGTCATGTAGTACGTTTCCCCGCCAAGACGGACTGCACGAATCATGGAGCGCCGCTTGAAGGAATACGCCATTGCTGAAGCGAAGGTCTCCTTCTCGTTTTCCGCGATCACCACTTCCGGTTTCAAAATGAACCTGGTGCGATCGCCTAAAGTCTCTTGGATAAAACCCACAAAGTCCGGGAGGAGGCTGGGATCGGGTTCATAGACGATTCTGGAGAAGGAAACTTTCGGAGGGCTGCTTTGTGCTTCTTTGCCAGCTGGGTTCAGCCAAGGCATTCGATCCTGATGGAAGGCAAAGCTCTCGGCATCGCTTGACTGGATCAAGATGATGCCAGAGTCTGTTGGGGTGCTTCCGATCGTGTTGATGACGTATGCCTTTTTTCGTAGCCACTGTAGTTTCGGACTCGAGGAACTTCCAAAACTTGCGTTTGAATGTATATGAGCCACGACACACCATGATGGCTCGTTCGCCGTCCGTCTTTACTTCCCAGACATACAGACACCTTGATTTGGCACGGTTCGTGACAGCCTCCCGATGTTTCCTCCAACGGTGACAAGGAATCGCCTATCCAACACGACCATTTCCTTGAACAGGTGACCAGTCTTGAAATAATAGTTCATACTCCTGACAAAGTCGTGAGCGCTATCACCTAGCAGAGGCCGAGGTCCTTGCGCGAGGCCAACTTTCACCATGCCCAATTGGAACTTGATCTGCGTGACCAGGACCGAAGCGAGCGGATCCTCTTGGTACATAAACGCAACAGGCTTGCCAGACACTGCGACTGGCTCAACATTAGACAGGCGATCGGCTGCAACCGGGACGATCTGCAAGGTCGTACGGCTCTGCGGAAGCCTCCTGGATCCTTGTCTAGGCTTGGGCAGCTTGTCAGAGTCTGTTGATGAATCTACAGGTTCAGATCCCTGATTGCTTGTTTCTTCTTCGTGCGGGCCCTTCCTGCCACGGAGCAAAGGAGGTGCTTCGTCAATGTTGCGGACACTGCTGGCTTCTGAAGCACTGCCAGCTTCCCATGGGCGGGCTTGGACAGGTGGAACGTCCAACACAGGAGCAAATTGAGATGCTCTCTGTTGCGCAGGAGCAATGTTCAAAGGTGGTGCACCCAACATGAACTGCCTGAGCAACTGACTACGCGAGTACGGAGCCCAGCCGCCCTGAGTGATCGAGGGGTGATAGTGTTCCAGTTGCTGTTGAAGAGCATTACCAGCGATGGAATGTTCTTGGGGAATGTCGACGAATCGAGCAAAGCTCAAAGTGTCCGAGACAGGGCTTGCCGAAGATGACGCTTGAGCGAACGGTGCTTGATGAGCGACAGGAAGTTGGCGCAAGTCGCGATTCGAAGGCGGAATGAGTCTGGCAGGGTTCGCAGCACCAGCATCAGCGTGAGCTGCCGGACGAAGATTGAAAAGATCGCTTAGGCATGCCTGAGACATGCTCTGATGACTATGTCATGCTCTGATGTCTATGAACTGCTCTAGTAGACTTGTTCAACATGCTCAGCCTGCTCTACCTTCAGCCTGCTCTACCTTTAGCCTGCTCTACCTTCAGCCTGCCTGAGTCAAGGTCTCTCAGTACACTGCCCTGCCAGTTGCTCACAGTCCACATAGAATGATGCTTGTTCTGCTTCCAGTGTAAAGTATACTCCCATTTGTCCAAGGCAGCCAAGCCAAGTTGAGAAAGAATCAAAGTCGGGGAACCTCATGGCAAAGCTGTCAGCTATATAGAATGCTGAAAGCTGGTTTGTATACTCTGCTTTTTGCCCGAGGTTAGCCTACCAGTTGTGGAGAAAACTGCCTTTGAAATTTTTCAACACAGATGTTTTGAAAAAGTCAAGGTCCCAATATTGGCCAGGAGACCTCTATATATGTTGGTACAGCCTCAGCAGATGCTTTCATGGAAGTATCTTTTGGTTTGGGCCTGTACTTGGTCAATCGGGATTGTTGCTCAACCAGCTCCAATGTTGGAGCATCTATATACATTGTCATTCATGACAGCACATATAACACCAGTCAGCAGTATGTGTGTAGTGTCAGCAGCAGCCATGAGCTAGAATAACCAGCAGTGACAATCACTTGCCATTGCAGACACAGAGAAGTTTGCCAGAAGCAGTATATAGAGGCTTTGCTGACCTATATACATCACCCTTGTGCCCTTGAATGAGCTTCAGGAGCATGGTTTGAGACACGTTCAGGCCTGAGGATACTATCAGTGAAGGTACAGGACCTGTCTGACTGGCTTAGATGGCAGTGAGTGTCAGCCAGGCATCTATATACATGCCTTGGCCTGTTCAATTCACATATGCTATCACCACTCCACACAGGGACCAGAGTGACTATCTTCAAGGGTTGGCAGGAGCATTCAGTGTTGGTGACTACAAGAGCACAACACTCAACTTCCATGAGGCTGGAGTCAGTGTTGAGTTGCCAGCAGGAGCCCTTGCCTTCTTTCCCTTGCATGTGGTGCATCACTATAACACACCTATTGCTGAGGGGGAGACACGGGGGTCATTGACAATGTTCATGTCATCAGACATGCCTCTAATTGCTGTTTTTTGGCAATTAGAGGCACACCATTTTGTGAAAGCAACTGTGCAGTGTGGGCTAAACCATTTGCCCTCACTGATGGCTTGTTATGGAGGTACTGACATACCCTTGATACTATACTGTCACTTGGTGCACTGCCATCTGTTTGAGGTTGATGGCAAGGCAGGGCCAGAAGGCTAGATCACACTGACTTTGCACACACTTGGACTTTGTAACTGTACATCTGTTCATTGACTATGCTGGAGGAGAGCTGCTACCTTGGTTGCAGCAATAGCACTGACTGGTTTCTGATCATAGATACTCTGACAGAAGAAACCACTGAAAGCCCACCTTGCTATACCACCCTCCACAGCCAATGTTTGATGAAAGTAGGTACGTGAGTTGAGCAGCACCACTGTGAGAGGTTCAATGCAGACACTGACACCAAACTCTGGCAGCGCAAGGAGTGCAGCTTCACCAAAGTTGAAGAGCAATGATGGGATACAGTCTGTATCATCACAGTGAACTCCTCCCTCAGCAGGAAAGCTGGTGAAGAAAGCAACTGTGGTCCACCACGGGTGCAGCACTTGTACTCCATTGCCAAAGTATTCTGTCAGCCATGCTCTACCTGGTTCATGGCCACAAAGGTTGTTGTCAAAGCTTTCATCCACCTTTGATGCCAGTGTGTCCATCCAAGAAGTTCAAAGGCCTCATCCTTGTACTTGTGATATGTGGTCTCTGATGTCCATCCAAGCATGACTTCACCTCTGCCATGCCAGATTCCCAGGTGATGCTTGACTAAGTTTCTCTTGGTGACTGTCTCTGATGATTTCTTGCCCTTGCCCTTGCCCTTGTGCTTGCTAGTAGTTGTCTCTGCTGTGGGTGCAGGCATCTTTTTGGCTAGATACTTGTTGAAGAGCTCCTTTCCTTCCTTTGTGCTGACATTGGCTTGATGGTGTTGTTCCTTGCTGCTCAGAGCCAATCTTTGCATGATGACTTGTCCAGTACTGCTGTCCAGAAAAGCAGAGCCATGAAAAGCACTGACTTGCCAGACCCAGTAGCCATGACAATGATGAGTGGAGACTCTTTGCTGTAGATGGCATTCAGAGCATAGGCCTGCTCAAGTGTCTTGGTACGATAGCTGCTGGTGACCTTGAAGAGAGCTTGACTGATGGGAGGTGCTAGGACCGCAGAGCGGCTGCTGGGATTGGTGATGTGGCTGGAGATAGCAGAGTTGGCAGCTGGTGCCAGTGGGGTCTGCTCATCAAGCTTCCTCCTGATGTGACACATGTCCTCCTCAAGACTGTCCAGCTTGCGCTTGATTGCTAGTGGTACACTGTCATCACATGATGCAAGCTTGGAGTGCACCAAGGTGTTGAATGGCTGCACTGCATCTTGGTAGCGTGAAGGTAGTCCCCAACTAGGCTCCCGGGGCTTCTCCACAGCATTGTAGAGGAGGTGGAGGAAAGGAACCACTTCCATGACATAGAAGAGGACCAGCTGACCAACAGCATGCAGAAGGAAGCGTGGGATGAGCTTGGGAGGACCCTTGCCCTTGTTGCTGACAAGCACTGTAACAAAGTGGCTGTCAGCAAGGAAGAGGTTGCACTGACTGACCAAAGTGTTGGTGTGCTGCAGGTGGACCAGCTCTGTACCTCTTGCAGGCAGACCACTGGTGAGCTTGATGAGCACAGCAAGGAGCTTGCTGAACTCATTGTGCAGTGCAAAGTAGGAATTGGCAGCATCCCTGTCAAACTCCAGTTCTGCACCATATGGATCCAAGAGTGGTTGATGAGGAGGAGCATCACCTCTTGCTGCTTGATGGATGCAGAAGATACCAACATCAAGATCAGAAGCAGTGATAAAGTTGTACCCTGGCTGCTGGCTATGGAGGTTGTCCTTGTAGGTGCGCAGATCAACATGCTTGGACAAGGCACCATCCTGGAGCAGCAGCTGCTCCAGCATAGAGGTAGCACGGTCCAATGTGCCACAAACTAGAGTTTGAAGACTGCTGACCTTGATGGTATCAGTACCATAGGTGACTGACTTGCAGTCATCAGACCACCGGAACTGAAGGTTGCCACCATCATCCTGAGCAAGCTTGGTCCCGTAGCAGAGGAGGGACTGCAGGTGACCACTTGAAGAGTGGCTGTTGTTGTGCAAGTAGCACTTGAGGTTGGTGACAACAGCCTTGTTGATGTCCTTGACTGGCTTGCTAACCACAGTACCGTGGTCAGGGTGGAGGAGGTGGCAGTGCATGACAGCACAGAAGGCAAACTCCAAGTTGACCAGGATGGAGGTAGCATCATTGACAGGCTTGGCAGTGCCGTCAGGTGAGAGGCAGAGATGGAGGTAGATGTGCACCAGAGCAAGGTGCTCAAGCTGACCATACTTGACCAGCTCCTGGATGATGAGGAGGTAGCTGGCAGCTGAGAGACCAACCTCAGCTTCCTTGTCAAAGTGAGCATGTGTGAAGGCATCACAGTTGACCTCTGGATCAATAGCACACTTGTAGATGCCCTGTAGGTGTGTGATGACCTTGAGAAAGTCATCACTGACACCCAGGTGTGCTTCCTGATCATCATTGCCGTAGTATCCAAGACATTGACCATCCATGGTGACAAAGATCAGCATGGTGATGAGGAATGCCCAGCAGTTAGCATGCTTCTTGATGGTGGACTTGTCAAGAGAGTAAGGCTGACTGATGTCATCATTGAAGGTGTGAAAGGTCTGCTGGACCTGACAGTCAGCTTGGAGAAGAGCATTCATCCACTCAAGCATGCTTTGCTGAGCAGATTGGAGGACCCAGTGAAGGAAGTTGCCATGAAGACCAGGCCATTTACGGGGATTCCAGCCCAGTATGCTTGCCAGCCCAGTATGCTTGCCAGCCCAGTATGCTTGCCAGCCCAGTATGCTTGCCAACCCAGCTGCTTGAGCCATGGACTGAGGTTGCCAGTGACAACATGCGGCTGGATACCCTCCATGTCAAGCTCCGCCTTGGCCATGAGCTTGGCATCCCTGGTGAAGAAGGCAGCAACACGCTGTTTGAGTGCACCATCCTGCCCTGTGCCAATATTGAGGTTGAAGGTGATGGGTGGAGGTATAGGCTCCAGCTTGTTGTTGAAGACATGGAGGTAGCACGTGTATGGACCATTGACATGGATAGGCTGAATAGATGCATGCAGGTCCAGAGTGGCCTTGCTGCCATGCTGGGTGCGCTTGTGCTTGTGAGCTGATGTCTTGGACATCACAGCATACTCACACATGCTGCACTGGTAGCCTTTGTGGAGGATGTCAAGCTCCTTGATGATGTTGACCGGCAGCAGGTTGGGGTTGATGTTGACCATGCTGGGATCATCAAGGTTGAGATCTGCAAGTGTCTCTGCCAGTATCTCCTTGCCAGTCTTGGTGAGTGGGTGATGATGAGACTTGAGGTGAACAATGACCTTGGCAAGGGTTGGGTTGAGGGGGAGACAGTGCGTGCAGTCTGGACGGGTGCAGAGGAGGAGAGCTGGATGCTGGAGGAGGCGGAGGCGGAGGTGGAAGCAGTTGAGCTGATTGGCAAGCTTTGGATCCACAGGAGCAGCAAGAGAGGCCTGGTTGGCAGCAGGGAGAGGCAATGTGCTGATGTTGAGGATGGCAAGCAACATACACAACAAAGATGGAGCATGTCAGTACAGGTTGACAATGAGGAAGAAGATGCTGTGCATTGACTACATACCCATCATCATCATTGCTGATGGTGTTGAATGGAGCAGGGTCATCAGCTACAGCAGCTGGAGGGGTGTTGATTGAAGAAGAGACGGGAGCAGCATCAGTGCTGTGTGTGGTCCATTCTTTTGGAGTGGCAAGCAAGACCTGATTGGCATTGATGCTACCACTGTGACATGTAATGGCAACAGCGGTGCTTGTGCAAGGAAGACTTTTCATCAGTGAGGAATCAAGAAGGTCAGAAGAGTGTAGATGGATATACGTACGCAGAAATCTCTTCCAAATGTTGATGGTCTGCAGAGGCAGGAGAAGAGCAAGTGTGGATGCCAGCATCAACAGAGCCAAAGGATGATTGAGACATTGTTGGAGAAGCGGTGATATCAGAAGTGAGCAGAGTAGAATGTGTACAGTGCAGAGATGATTGGAAATTGGGATGACTTACCATAGATGGATGCTGAGTAGCACCAGCTTATATGCTGATGGCAAACAGATGAGCTGTAGGCTGCGGACAAAGAGAAGCAAAAGTGTGCACACACAGACCATTGACAGTGAAGAGGAGCAATTTGATTGGATTGCTATGTGGTGATGATAGAGACAACAAAGACAAAGGGATGCAGTGAATGAAGAGGGACAATGGCAACAAAGGATACGTGATGCAAGGCATAGGTGGCAGTTGAGCGGTGGTGAGTTGCAGTGAGCAAGGGTGTCTTGCAGCTAGCAGTGGCTGAGAGCCAATGACAGCAGTTGGTGGTGTGCAGTGAGTGTGTGTGAACAAAGGTGTTGCAAGGAGAATGGCAGTGGGGTGTGAACAGCATTGAGTTTGTAGTGTGTTGTGGTAAAGAAGAAAGGGAGCTGAGAAGCGTGTTGGCAACAAAGGAACAAAGACAAAAGGAAGGAGCTGCAAAGCACAAAGGCAAATGTGTAGAAAGGATTCAGCATGGCAAGGACAAAGGAATCCAAGCAGACAAAAGGCCGTGAGAGTGTGTGCACGGTTGGCATTGTGAGTGTCTGAGGGGTACTGCAGTGAAAGTCCCTTTCTCTCTGCCAAAGTTGATTTTCTCGTGCGGTACCCCTTCTGTGCAGTAAGGGAAGTTTTATTTCCAAGTGATGCATCACCAAGTTGGAGGGGTACCGCAGTGAATTTGACTTTTTCTCTGCAAAAGTTGAATTTTTGATGCAGTACCCCTTCTCTGATGGGGGAATAATTGAGGGCAGCAGAGGCAGTATCCTGGTTTTCAAGCCAAGTGACACTGAATGACATGTCAGCTGTGCGCAACACAAGCTATGCATGTATTTTTGTGGACCTGCATGTTAAACCCTGCAATCTGGCCCAAGACATGTGTCACAAAATTGGAGGGGTACCACAGTGAATTTGACCTTTTCCCAGCCAAAGTTGAATTTTGGAGGCAGTAACCCTCCGCCAACACAGGGACTTTCTCAAGCCTGATTTTCAGCACACTTTTCTGCTTCAAGTGCAGAACATATTTCAAAGGACAATTGCTCTGATTGCTCACCAGGCTTGCACATCAGGTGTGTCTTGCTCAGTTGGTATGCTTGCCACCTGCATTTGTCTTCTCAATCCAGTACAATGTGTTTCTGCTGAAGGTGCAAGGGTTGGTTACTGTGAACAGTGTATGTTGACTGATTGGAGGCAGTGTGTGTTGACTACAGTACACTCCCTGTGTGCACTGCCTGCTGTGTGTGCTGACTACTGTGTGCTGAACAGGGCAGACAATGGGCAACGCACAGCCATACTGGCCAGGCAGGCGCCAGGCACTGGATCAGTGTTGCTGGTGACGTATCAAGTTTCTGTGAATTTCCAGTGGTGGTGCACTGCTGGCTGGTGCGTTGCTGCTGGTGCGCTGCTGCTGGTGCGCTGCTGCTGGTGCGCTGCTGCCGGTGCACCGCCCCTGCCAAGGAAAATTTGGATGTGCTGCTGCACTTGAGCAGTGTCTTTTGCGTGTGCGTTGGGGGTCAGCACACAATGCGTCCACATGGGATTTGGCGGAGTGCACCAGTGTGCTCCGCGTGAGCAACACACGCCGCCTAGGGCTAGGAATTTGAAGGAAATTGACGTGTCCATTGTCCATTGGGATCCTGACTGCTGCCCAAAGTCAAGAGCTGGTGTGCACTGTCTGCTGCCTGTTGTCTGCTGTGCCATACTGTGTGCTGTGCTCTGGTTGGAACTGCTGTCTGCTGCTGCCGAAAGTTGGATTGGTCTGCTGAGCACTTGAGCAGTGTAGAAAATTGAGGGAAATGGATGTGTCTGTTGGGACCCTGACCACTGCTCAGAGTTGAGAGCTGGTGTGTGCTGTCCATTGTGCATTGCCTGTTGTCCGCTGTTCTGTGCTGTGCGCCATGCTCTGGTTGGGGACCGCTGTCTGCTGCTGCCAAAAGTTGGATTGGTCCGCTGAGCACTTGAGCAGTGTAGGAGAAATTGAGGGAAATGGATGTGTCCGTTGCAACCCTGTCCACTGCTCAGCCAAGAAAAATTTCATACTGTTGTGGCACCTGAGCAGTGTAAATTTTCTGTCTGTTGTGTTTGACAGACAGGTGAAATGACATAGCTTGCCATTATACCCTCTGCAGACATTGCAACAAGCAGAGAAATGTTCTGGTTGCAATTGATCAGCCTATTACCTTGCATTGCTCTTGTTCCTACAGGAGAATGTCCAACAGACCGATGTGTATGTAGATTGAATCCTGCTTTGTCAAAATAGTTTGCATTGTCCCATGAAGCATGTACCTCGAAGTTTATGAGCCAGTCTTGCCACCATGCGATGAGATCACTGCTCTGGTGTTGGCTGTGCTTGATTAGCAATTGCTATGAGCATCAGATGGCATCGTCATGTGAGGATTCTAGACATATACAACTGAGAAAGGCAAGGACAGCTGTGAGAAACAAGATGCTTGTTGATTTTGTATAGTGTTGCTGCAGGTCAGTTGTTGACAAAGTTGATGATGATGTTGATATGCTCTTTGTTGACAGAGCTGCTGTTACGGGAAGGAGCTGTGGTCTTCTTCCTTGACTGAGTCTGGCTGGTATTGAGGAAAGTCTGTATGATGGCTGAGATGGTGCTGTATGGCCAGTTGTGATACTTTGCAACTTCTGCTTTTGTCTTGCCCATCACAACAACAGCTTGTATGATCTGTTGGCGTTCTACATCATCAAATAGGTCTGCGTCTCCGCTGTACTGATGTGTCAGGCATGATGGATAGGGAGTGTACAGGCATTGTTGTATTGAAAGGCAGTGGCAAGGTGAGATATATATGTACATGAGGAGGAGAAAGCTCCAACAACATGCACAATAAGCACAAGAAAGCTTGGCAAACACACTCAGGTATAATGATGTTATAGCAATAGATAACTGACATTAGAACACACAGAGAGACAGTATTATAGCAATTGTATTGATGTTGAGTAAGCAGTGACATATATACAGGTATTGACATTAAGCGAGAATGACGTTATATACATGATGATGATGTTAAGCCGGACAAAAAAGAATAATTGCCTAGCTGCCATCAAATACAGAACTTCCTACAATTTTTAAATCAGCCCAGGTTTGCTAGCAAGACGCATCGCAACCTACACTCCTTGGGCACATCAAAGCCAAAGCCCAATCTCAAGCTGGCAGGACCTTGGCTCAGGTGGCCTGCGTCAGCTGCAGCAGGTGGCGGAGACGAGACGACAGTGGCACCATTGACCAAACGTGCTCTGTTCTGCATCCTTGCCGACCTTGGCACCACTACGGGGTTCCACTCCACTTGGGACCAGAAGCCGCAAGTTGAGATGATTCGAGGCACCAACTGCCCTTGTCTCTGCATCCGCAGTGTCACTGACAAGCACATGTATCCTTGCCTGGACCACTTGGACATCTGTTCCATCTTTGGTCAACTCTTGGACGATACGGATGCTGCGCAGCTGACAGATCATCATGACAACACCGTTCCTCATCCATTGTGGAATAGCAAGGTCAGGCCAACTTTGCCTGACACTGCAAACGCTGCAGCTGCTGCATATGCTTCTGCTTCAGACACGTCTGACAGCAACAACGAGGCTGATGGGGATCAACAGAGGATGGAGTGCAACTGAAGGGAGGAAAGCTGTGATCATCTAGCATTTACAGCATAGCCAGGTCAGCATCTATACCCTATACCCCTGTAATCGCATGCTATCTTGTAAACTGGCAGGTTCGAGTTGAGCATCTTGTGATCTTGAGTGCACGTGTCAGTCGGTGTCAGTCGCAGAAGTACGATGGCAAGCTGTCGGAGGTACCCAGAATGTGGTGCTACCACCACCACTGACGCTTGTATCACACTGTAAATTCGATCGCAGCTCAGCATTGACGGTGACACATGCAGTAGAAGGATTGATTGCGGGTAGACCAGTGAAGCTCTCAGCGCCGGTGAGCGGCTACAATTTGGGAGCGAGTACAGAGTGATCGAAATCAATCACGACAAAGTTGATGACGACGACAAAGACGTTGACAAGAACACTAGTCCACCTTCCGTGCGCGTCTGTGCTTCATCCCAAGCTCTGCGATGCTCTTCCGATGGCAAGCGGCGCACGTAGTTGGCCAGCACCTCGTCGAATCCGAGCGTGTCAAGCGAATCGGCATCGCCGAACAGCAACCTCACCTGCCTAGCGGCGGGGCCCTTGAGCTGCTTCAACGGGGGCAAACCTTCAGGTGTGAGACCACTTATGAACACGTGATGTCGCAGCAGAAGACGACTCTCTGCATCTTCTTCCTCTTGCTCTTTCGTCTTGGGCGCTCGCTGCTTGTTGGATGCTGGGGTTGGATGACGTCGCTGCGAGTACTCGTGACCGCGGGAAGATGCTGGGCCCTTGAGATCAAAGAAGAGCTCGAGGCACTGCTTCTCTTGGTCGACAGCAAGACGAGGGCCCACTGCCGCCTCTCTGACCTCTCGAGTGGGCCGATTGATGCAGTTCTTTACTTGGATAGCAATGTACGACAACTTGGTCTCGTCAAACTTGTCAGCGTCGTTCGGAGGCTGGTCGCTGTGAGACTCGTAGACGGGTATGAGCAGATCCCATCCGGCTTGATTGCTGACGCCTTGCGCTGTGGCGTGCCGGATCCAGAGCTCGCGAAGCAACTCTGTCCCAATGCGACGGTTGTGCGAGACCTGGTTGGGCAGAATGGCGGGATGCGTAAAGTTGAGCCAAGCACGTCGGGCCCATGCAGCCAGTTGCGGCGGCAAGCCTTGATCCGCGGCTTGGTCTCGATCGGCCATGACTTGGTCGCCATCCTCGCTTCCGGGGTAGCCACTGCTGGACCCGCTGACTGTTGATGCACAATCCACATACTTGGACCCGGCAAGAGTGCGGAGCCAATCGTGGACACTGACGAGGCCGTAGAGCGCGGTATACTTTGTGTCGGCCGGGGTGGAAGGCCCGCTGTAATTGTAGTAACGCAGGTCGCTCGAGTACCTTTGGCTCATGGCCAGGTCGATGGCCATCGTGGTTAGGAGAGCGACGCCGAGCTCGCCTTGAGCGCCCACGTTGAGACCAACGGGTGCGCTGGCATTGACAATGGCCTGCACCATCAGGGACCACTTGGCAGCTACGAGTTTGGGCTTGGATCGAACACTCCAAGCAACGGCGACGCTGAGAGGTGGTTCGCTGGGTGTGCTCGACTTGATCGAGTCCGAGGTGGAATAGATTCGACCGACGAAGCGCATGTGCTGAGCAATCTGGCGGGAGACAAAGTGGTACCACTTCCGCGGGCCAGCTTTGCTCGAGAGGTCGAGATGAAGGCGTCGAGAGGCAAGCGCAATGAGATTCTGATTGGTTTCGTTGAGCGGATTGGACTGGATGTCTTGCAATTCGTCCGGCCACATCCACTCGCCGGGCAAGACGAGTTTGCGGATGATGGCCCTGGGCATGATGAGACCGTCGCCGTGATAGCGTGGGTCCATCCACAGCGGTCGTCCGAGGCGAGGAAGGTATTCGTTGAGCTGTCGCATGGTCAGTTGGCCGCCACCCGAGGAGAAGAGCGTGCGACGATGCTGGCTGGTCAAATTGACGTCGAGCGGCATCGCCGAAAACGGTTGGGCGAGACAATGCGTGTCGAATTCTTGCATGCGTCGCGAGCCTTCACGAGCTTCGCTGCCGGCGAGCGGTGCCAGATCCGAGTTGGTGTCGATGAGGAGGATCCACGTGGACTCTGGCATGGCATGGAACCACACTCGACGTATGTACGGCAGCAATTTATCCATGCTACTGCACTCGTCTAATGCTAGAAAAAGGAACGAGTCAGGGTCAGCGTTGCGACAGAGATGCTCCAGGCACTGGAGGCGAGGCTTGAGATAGTCTTGAACGGCACGGGTGAGCAATTCGTGATCGGACAATTGATGTTGGTACTGTTTCTCCATGGTTGACGTGAGCGTGGTGGCCGTTTCACAGATGTAGTCGAGGATCTTTCCACGAACTTGCGGCGTTGCCAAAAGGCCAGGCGGAGGATCGCCGGCTTCGTTGGCGGCGTGGACTTGTTTGAGCGGATTGTCGGTGCTCGCAGGGATGTCTGGGGAACACCAATGCGTGAGGCGGCTCCGTTGGCAGAGGTTAGGAGGGGTTTTGAAGAGCGTGCCCTCTTTCAAGCCGGATGTTTTGGCATAATAGAAGACAACGGTGCGCCAGCACGCGACTGGATCTGGGTGGTGAGCCGGCGGGTCAAAGCAGCCAGAGGCATCTTGGAGCTGGATCAGGTAATAGGCTGTAGTCTGGCAGTAGACGGCGAGCCAAGCGAGGATGCTGAGGTGAACCATGTTGAAAGCAATGTGTTCTTCGTCGTCTTTGGGCTTACGATGGGTGTGATCGTCGTCGGTTTTGGATGACCGAGGGAGGAGTGTCTTGATGTGTTGAAAGTAGTCATAGACTCGCTTGTCCTGCGGGGGCTCCGAGACAGCATAGTTTTGTGTGAGGAGAGGGCTTTTTCTGAGACAAACGAGCATACCGGGACTGACGGTGCTCAGCTGGATGCAGAGCCTGGTTTTGCCAAAGCCCGAGGACTGGATCATGGGGAGCACCTTGGCATAGTACTTGCGAGTCTGCTCGGGCACGGTGTGAGTGTCGTCGCCAAAAGGGGGAGGGTTCTGAAGAGGGGTGGCATGCACGGGACGCGGAGATGAGGAAGGGGGAAAGAGTTGGTTGTGTACCTTGATGTAGTCGACGAGCATTTCGAGAGCTTGACCGTTGAAGGTGGAGGTAAAGTCGCTGAGAGGCATACGGACCGAAGGGTCGGGCAGACGAGAGGGTTCTTGGACGAAAGCATGCTGCAAGACAAGTGCAAGGCGGTCAACAGGGTCGAAGGAAGGTTGAAAGAAGGCGGATTGATCGATGCGTTCAAAGAGAGTTTCGGCGTCGATTCGTTCTTTGAGACGTGCAAAGCGAGCGGATGTGGAGCTGGAACGGTCCAAGAAGCTATCGACAAAATATTCCGGAAGCCGATCTGCCACGGATTCGAGCTCTTTGATGAGCCGCTCAAAGGATGGATGATCGAGGAAGTACTTGAGCGTGAATAGACGACCGTTGCGATCATCATCGGGCAGGGTTGCGTCTTGGAGCGTCTGAATCCAACGTGTGGCGGCGGGACGCTGACCATCGAATGGCTTCTTGAGTATATCGTAAAGGAGCTTCTTTCGTGGTGATGCGGGCAAGCCTGGCAGGCTCGGCAAAGAGGGCGCGTCATGTGGCTCAGTGGACACGGCGGGAGAGGTAGGAGAACCGGGGTTGTACGTGGGAGGAAGCATTGCAATAGGATTGCGCGATGTAGTTGTCGGAGGGGGGAGGGTAGAAGCGCAATCGGTGCTGTTCTGTTGGTCGAGTGCAATATTAGCTGAACAACAAGTTGGCCAACCAAGCGGATCGAGGCGAACGGGCTAGTCGGCGAGGGAGCCAACCAGCTTCGAGAAAAGGTAGACGGCCTTGGTGGCAGCAGGCGGCGCGATGATGAGCCTGATCCAGAGATGAGGGGAACAGCATAGGATCACGCTGACGACGAGGATCTCGAGGATAATGGTGGTGCTAGTGCTGGTGATGATGGTGATGATGATGATGATGGTGATGACCAAAACTGAGCCTCTCAACACACGCAGCCAACACTTGCAACACGTGAGACAGGAAACTGGCCGCAGCGAGCGCAGTAATTTACCTGCGTGTGGCCATGTCCGTGTTCCGATCCTCTGAGAAACACGTGTGCTGGGAAACACGTGGCAGAGGTCAGCCGCAATGGCTGAGGACTCGGGACAACGCGTCACGTGAATAATTTTTTTTTCTTCAAATTGCGTGATCCAAAAGCTGAGTACTGTACAGCACGCGTCATTTGGTTTTCCAGATTTCACTATCACAAAATTCGCTCCCCCCCTGTGTCACTATACATCAATATTCCTACTCATCTCACAATACAACCTTGGCAGATTTTTTGTGAACACCTACTTTGATTGCTTGAGTGCAGAATCCACAAATCAGAACCTTGTTTGACCATCTTTGGCCTTAATTACAGCTTCCATCCTGCTGATCTGAGTGATATACATGCAGTTTTCTCTTGAGCAGTGAGTAGATGGTGTCTGGAGGGGCCAGATGTGCTAGATGATGCCATTTGATGCAAAATTGAGGGAGATATGCTGATTACAGGAGATGCTGGTGATGAGGGGATACCATGAATTTTCCAAGTCCAAGAAAATCTGGAAAACCAAATGACGCGTGCTGTACAGTTGTCCAAAGCGCGCGAGCTCTCTCTCTCTCTCTCTCTCAGAGGCTGATGCTCCGCTGTTGCAGCTGCTGGAGCTGCCGCTCCCGCAATTTCCAGACGCAACCTCGCCAAGCGCTGTCACCAGCGTCGACACTCTGACAGTCTGCGTGCGTGTTGTGAGACCGTGGAGAGCTCCACCTCGGATCGAGGTATTCAGCCGCTTCACTTTGCCCCGCCGTCAGAAACCTTACCCGCGCATGGCCTGTCACATGTGTCGTATATAACCTTGAGTGTTCCTCGGCGTCTACCTTCTCTCCCCACCTTGAAGAATCGTCCTTGTTCATTGATTCATCTGCCGACTTCATCTCACTTCAACCTCATCACACACACACGCGTCAACCAGCCAACATGCCTACCCTCAAACTCGACCTCCCTAACGGGATCAAGACTACCGTCCAGTCCGACCTGTTCATCAACAACAAGTTCGTTCCTGCTCTTGACGGCAAGACCTTCGCCACCGTCAACCCTTCCACCGGTAAGGAGATCGGTCAGGTTGCTGAGGCTTCCGCCAAGGATGTCGACCTTGCCGTCAAGGCTGCCCGAGAGGCCTTCGAGACCGTTTGGGGTGAGAACACTCCCGGTGACGCTCGTGGCCGTTTGCTGATCAAGCTTGCCGAGCTTGTTGAGGAGCACGTCGACGAGCTTGCCGCCATCGAGTCGCTCGACAATGGTAAGGCCTTCTCCATCGCCAAGGGCTTCGACGTTGCTGCTGTCGCCGCCAACTTCCGCTACTACGGTGGCTGGGCCGACAAGAACCACGGAAAGGTCATCGAGGTCGACAACAAGCGTCTCAACTACACCCGTCACGAGCCCATCGGTGTTTGCGGTCAGATCATCCCCTGGAACTTCCCCCTCCTCATGTTTGCCTGGAAGCTCGGTCCCGCTCTTGTCACTGGTAACACCATCGTCCTCAAAACCGCCGAGCAGACTCCTCTTTCGGCCATCAAGCTGTGCGAGCTTATTGTCGAGGCCGGCTTCCCCCCTGGTGTCGTCAACGTCATCTCTGGTTTCGGTCCCGTTGCCGGTGCCGCCATCTCGCAGCACATGGACATTGACAAGATCGCCTTCACCGGCTCCACTCTCGTTGGCCGCAACATCATGAAGGCTGCTGCCTCCACCAACCTCAAGAAGGTCACCCTTGAGCTTGGCGGCAAGTCGCCCAACATCATCTTCAAGGATGCCGACCTCGACCAGGCCGTCAAGTGGTCCGCCTTTGGTATCATGTTCAACCACGGTCAGTGCTGCTGTGCCGGTTCGCGTATCTACGTCGAGGAGGAGATCTACGATGCCTTCATGGAGAAGATGACCGCCCACTGCAAGGCGCTCCCCGTCGGTGACCCCTTCGCCGCCAACACCTTCCAGGGTCCTCAGGTCTCGCAGCTCCAGTACGACCGCATCATGGAGTACATCGAGTCCGGTAAGAAGGATGCCAACCTCCACCTCGGCGGTGTTCGCAAGGGTAACGAGGGTTACTTCATCGAGCCCACCATCTTCACCGACGTTCCTCACGATGCCAAGATCGCCAAGGAGGAGATCTTCGGTCCCGTCGTCGTTGTCTCCAAGTTCAAGGACGAGAAGGACCTCATCCGCATCGCCAACGACTCCATCTACGGTCTTGCCGCTGCCGTCTTCAGC
Source organism: Ustilago loliicola (assembly GCA_022963135.1). Lineage (NCBI taxonomy): Eukaryota > Fungi > Basidiomycota > Ustilaginomycetes > Ustilaginales > Ustilaginaceae > Ustilago > Ustilago loliicola. Next base: position 809,078 of record JALCUU010000002.1, on the reverse strand, counting down.
CGAGACATCAGCCGTGCCCTCGAGACTGCCCACAAGCTCAAGGCCGGTACTGTCTGGGTCAACAACTACAACCAGCTCAACCCCCAGGTTCCCTTCGGTGGATACAAGGCTTCGGGTATTGGCCGAGAGCTCGGCGAGTACGCTCTTGCCAACTACACCAACGTCAAGGCCGTCCACGTCAACCTCAGCGTTCCTGCCCCCATCTAAGTCACTGCTGTGGTCAAAATATGTAACGAAAACGTGTCCGCTCGATTCTATATTCCCGATGTAATGTCATCTTGTTCTCTGGACCAATCTACAGTGTGTGCTTGTCCCTTTGAGTGCGTTCATCGCTGTCATCGAGAACTCAACAGGTGTGAGCTACGTCTTGAAAGCATGCTCCGTGTCATATACGCTTGGGAAGCATGCTCGGAGCAAGCGGTGTCATTGATATGGTGTTGGGACAGAAGACGACATCAAATTGGTCCATCGGTGTGATCTTGAGCCGATCCCGATGCCCGGGTCTCAGCCTGAGACGGACATGACGCGTTGGACCCTGAGAACGTGCCCGAAAAATGTGAATGATGTGGCAAAAAAAAAAAAGCCCACAAAAGTTCAACTTGAAAGCAACACACAACTAGGCGTGCAACTGCACCCCGCAACGCCGAGAATCAGTGCGGGAGAGTGGCCGAGCAGCCGAAAAAGCACAGCAGCGCACGGAACCATGTCCACGTTCGCTCCTCTTTGTTTTTTTGTGGCTTGTGGCATCCTATGCCCCTAATCGTCTCCTCTCCCCTCAAACACCACCCTCGTGGCACCCTCTCTCATCGTCATCAACCTTGATCGCCTCCACACTGAGGCTATCACCGTCTGGCACTGTGGGCACGTCACTTTGCACCTCTCCACCATCTCCTTTAGACAACCTCTCTATCGCCTAAACGTTACATATTTTTGCACGACCTTCGATACTTGTTTAAGAGACCTGCTTATATCGCCGGTCTTCGCCCTTGGCATCTGCCAACAAACAGTATCTTTGCTCCTTCTAGAACACTGGCCACGCCACCATGTCGCAGTTCGTCTTCGCAGACCGATTCGTTCTGCCAGAGGGATCTGCTCTGGCATCCAGCAGACTCCACACCATCTTCTACGCTTCTCTGGTCATTCAACATGTCATCTTCCACGGTCTGTCCCATTCCTGGCTCAAAGGCGACAGCAAGGACATGCTCAAGAAGCGCTGTTGGATCCTCACCACCCTCGCCAGTTTCGTCATGTGCGTCGCCAGCTTGCCATATCTCTACGATCTCATCCTCGGCGGTTTCGACCTTCATTCCATCCGACCTAGGACCAAGACAGTCGCCGAGCCATTGGCTGCTTTCTTCGTCGCCTATCTTCTCTCGGACCTGACGCTCGGATCCATCTACTACCGAAAGCTGATCAACCTTTCGTCAGGCTGGATCCACCACATCGCCTACACCTTTCTATTCTCATTTTGGGTGCATAAAGGCTGGGGCCACATCGCAGCAGCGGCCGCCATCTTTGAGCTGCCTACCCTCATCATGGGCGTCGCCTCCATTCATCCTCCATTGCGCTCCAACATGGCATTTACTGTCACCTTCTTTGCTACACGCATCTTCTACCACTTTGCGTTGCTACTCTCCAGTGTCACCAAACATGGCCGCAGCGCTCCTGGCATCAACGGCAGCTGGGGTCCCACCATCAGCCTGGCCGTCACCTATCCCATGCATCTCTGGTGGGGATACAAGTGCATCTGCAGCATTCGACGTAGGATGTACAAGAGGAAGCTCGAAGCAGCTCAGGTCGCTAAGGAGAAGGCTTCGCTCGCCTCTGCTGCAGGTCAGCTCTTCAACGGCATGCCAGCACCCGACACCAGCAGCGCCGTCAACACGCCCGCTGTTACACCAGGCGCAGGTGCGACACCAGCAACAGCCAACTTTGGCGCCACGGGTCCCGTTCACGCAGCCTTTGCTCGCACTGCGTCTGCCGCTCGACCTCCCGTCAATCTTCTCATGCCAAACCGCCGCGGGGTTCAGCGTCGTGGTCAGGAGGCAGACGTGACCCACCCACTGCTTTCTCGAATGCTCAATCCCAATTACATCAACTCCAACTCGGTCTTCACTGCGCCCGTGGCTCCAGAAGGTGCTGGACCGGATGATATCGAGCCCTTCCTGGCCATTCGCTCTCCCGCCGAGGCTAGCGACCGAGCTCGTCGTTTGGTAACCGATGCTGTCCGCAAAGTGTGGATCAATGCTCCTGCCAGCTGGCGTCGTCAATTCGAGGAGGAAGCTGGTGTGCGACCGAAGGGTTTGGGTGCTGCAGGCCGCATCCCTTCCTACACCACGGACGAGTCCTCGGAAGAGTATGAAGAGGCTGACTCGGACTCGATCGCCTCTTCAACCGCCCCTTCTGGCATGTCAGAATCCCGTGCACGCCGCTACCTCCAAGCACAGCGCTCGCGCATTCGTCGTGCAGTGCTCCGTGCGGTGAGGACGGCAACCAACGGTCGAGACGCTGATGGCCTCAAAGCTGTCACCTCGCTCGACGGCAATCGCATTACCACCTTTGCCGATGGCGCTGTTGCCGGTGCCGGTGACATTCGACCCTCGGGTATTGATCGGACTCTGCTTTCGCTCGATTTCAGCTCGCTCGTCAAGTACCTCCCTCCGGACTTTTTGGGGCAAGACTACGAGATTCGCGAGTTCCCTGTTGAGCAAGTGGCTCAAGATGGGCGTCGCAGACGCATCGTTGGTCAGATCCGTCGGCGTATGGAAGTAGCCCGAAGGGACTTTGTGTTCGATTGATTGTTGCCACAACCGTTTAGATATTTAGAGTTTGATGACTGTCTCGATGATCCCCACGTAGATCCAGACAATGACCTAATGCCTCGCTCATACTTTGCAATATATACCCCCTTGTTCGCATGATTCCACTCAATGACTGAACCTGACGTTGCATAACGATGTGTCCCGTTCAAGCTCTGGCGACAGGGCGATGTTCATGCTGGCACAAGCGATTTGGCCATCGAACACAGAGCACAGGCAGCCCTCCGAAAAGCAGACGGGAGGCAGCCTGGCCTGCTTCCATTCTCGGTCCACGCCGATCTGCATGTCGTACCGAGCTGTATGCGAAATTGAGAAGAGCACATTGGTGGCTAGCGGCAAAACCAATCGTCAGGATTGATGCGGTCTTCCATTGGCAAGAAACCTCCCTCTGTGGGTGGATCGTGGCTGGAAGCTGCCGATCGATGGCGCCACAACTAAGATCGACATCCTTGATACGCTGGTTCCGCGAAAGAGGCGACAATCTTGCCTCACTGGCCCCCTTCGCTTCACAGCCAGGGCATGTTGGAGAAGAGACCATTTATTACCGGATCGGAAGTCTGCGTTGCGGTTGTGCAGACGCATTGCAGTGCTGAAGCCTTGTTGTCAGGGACTGTCAAACAACGTTTCCCTCCCACTTAGATTGCCGAAACTTTCATTCGTCTGAGCTTAATCTTGTACGACCGATTTTCTTGACGGTACTGTAATGAGGTGCGCAACAGGGAAGGGCGGCTTTTGCTGTCACGGGACTAACGAAGCTATTCTGCCTTCAGTGCGAGTGCGGGACTGGCTTGATCCGATGATTTGGGCGCTAAATTAGCTTCTTTCTGCATTTCGCCGGTATCGCAACTCGGTGACATGCCGGCGGTGCTTCGGAACGCGGTTCTGAACGGTTGCTCCAGTGTGTTCTCTCCAGGGCTCTGGATGCTGTACTGTATCAGCAAGAGGATGCGAGTACAGTACAGTACGGTACACTAGTCAACATGACTAGTCCCTGCAGACCTGCAGGCAGTAAAGTGCATGTTTCAGATGCTGCAGAAGGTGACAAGGTTGACACCAGCGATCACGGCGATCTGGCCCCAATCAACCCGTTGCCAGAGATCCCCAGCTTGTGTCGACAAAGTCGACGGGGATGATGAGTCTGATGCCCTTGGATTTGAGGATGGCTGTACGCGGGCGAAGTCAGGTTGAGTTGCCCAGAGATTCGTTCGTTGCTGTTGAGTGCATTGCTTTGACTGTTCTGTAATGCAGTCGAAAATCCCCATGAGCAGGCGTGTGAGGGCGAGCTGGAGAGAGCTCCTCGGTATAGAGCGGCTGCACCTCAAAGCCGTTCTGTGGCTGCTCGAAAGGCTATATAGCTGCCTCGCAAGAGTACGGTGAATGGAAGTGAAGCCTTCTCCATCCAGCAGTTCCTATCCACCCAGCTCCAGTATCTCGGGTGCCCTTAGAGCAACATGGTACAGTTGTCTGGTCTTGTAAGCATGACCGCAGCCCTTGTGGTTACGAGCGTATCTGGCTCTAGCTGTATTTTTACAGATGCGGCGAGCGTCAAAGCAGGCAAGGCAGCTTGCAGTACGATCACACTCTCCAACATCAAGGTTCCTGCGGGCCAGACGCTTGATTTGACGGGACTGAAGAGCGGTACAAAGGTGGTGTTTGCTGGCACCACCACCTTCAGCTACGCTGAATGGGAGGGACCGCTGATCAGTGTATCGGGCGACAAGATTAGCATTACTGGGGCTTCAGGCTCGCTGATCGATGCTGGAGGTTCACGATGGTGGGACACGAAGGGGAGCAACGGAGGCAAGACGAAGCCCAAGTTCTTCTTTGCACACAACCTCAGTAACAGCAAGATCTCGATGCTCAACGTCAAGAATACGCCGGTGCAAGGCTTCAGCATCAATGAATGCACCAATCTTGGGCTGGACCGAGTGACGATCGACAATTCGGCAGGGGACGCTGGTGAACTTGGGCACAACACGGACGCATTTGATGTAGGAAGCTCGAATGGTGTCTTCATCACAGGGGCTGTCGTGCACAACCAGGACGACTGCCTCGCTGTCAACTCTGGTACCGACATTGTGTTCTCCGGCGGCTATTGCAGTGGAGGACATGGACTTTCTATCGGAAGCGTGGGAGGTCGCAAGGACAACACTGTAGACGGAGTGGTGATCCAAAACTCGCAAGTCGTTCGGAGCGATAACGGGGTGCGCATTAAGACAGTCGAGGGAGCCACGGGGTTGGTGAACAATGTCTCGTTCGCCAATATCAAGATGTCCGAGATCTCCAAGTATGGCATTGATATCCAGCAGGATTATCTGAACGGAGGTCCGACTGGACAGCCTACGAATGGCGTCAAGGTGACCAACATCAAGATGGATGGCGTCACGGGGACGGTAGACTCGTCAGCGACGCCGATCTATCTGCTGTGTGGCAATGGGTCGTGCTCGCATTGGAAGTGGTCGGGTGTCTCGATTCAAGGTGGTAAGAGGAGCACCAAATGCACGAACGTTCCAAGCCCTGCGGCTTGCTGAAGAAGCGGCAGCCCCCTCAAAGCAGAAAGCAAACAGGCAGCATGGCACGTGAGCGACTGCAGCGGGCCTGCCAGGATGCTGATCTAGGAGATCAAGCGTGACTAGCTGCTCTGTGCCATCATCCTTGCCACTCAATTGAACGGCAGCTAGTCTGTCTCAAGCACGGCCAGGAGCCGTCTTGTCAAGATTTAAAAAGGACCTCATGGATCAGGCAACATAATCACACTTTCTTTCTTTGATCAACATGCTGAGCCAGTTCGAACGCCGAATCTCCTGCTTTGAGAACAGAGGCGGAGCTCTGCCAATGACCCCTCTGTCTGGCTGGGTCAATCGTGTCGGAAGCAAGCCGATCGTGCTCAGACGCTTGGAGTGTGCTAGACCAGAAAGATCACAGTCGACTAGCAAATCTTGCCGCCAAGTCTGAAGCAGAAACTGCCTGTGTGCGCCTCGCTACTGTTTCTTTATGGGAGAAGGAAAGTCCAGGGTCAAGAGTCTGAAAGCTTCGGAGAACCAATTCAATAGCCGCTGTCAAGGCCTCAAGGAATCTCTCCAGTTCTGAAATGGGATTGACGATGTCTGAGGGGCTTAGGGGCCCAACCGTGATCAAACAAGTCAGGAGCTTGACGTTTGAGCCCCTGCCAATGTTGAGCACTGCCATTGGTGATTCCAGGCCTTTCCAGTTGCGGAGCTGTAATTAGAAGAATGCTACCGCCGACGCCGAGCTTGAGAAGTCCAAACAAAGAAGTCGGCAGGGAATGATTTGGCGCCTCTGAGAGGGCAAGGCCGATTCGAGTGGATGTGAAGGCATGTCGCTGGGGAATGGGCACAGGAGCGTACAGAGCCAAACTCAAAAAATCGGCGTGTGTTTGACACTCCGCCGAAAGGACAGCAGGGAAAAGGCTTTTGAACACTGCCAAAGCGCTCGGTCACTTTTTTCCCTTTGGTGGTTTTTTGCTGTCGGTGACACCTGCACGCCTGCTTTGTAGATCCGTGCAGCTTCACCAATGCAATGGAACCGCGTCAGAGGAATGCCAACCAGCCTTTCGAAAAAGCAGAACACTGAGACACTGCAGGCAAAGAAAAGCATCAAAAGAGAAGAAAGCAACAAGAACCATCGAAGCAGCCGCTTCTTGTGAGTGCGCTTGTGTTTTCGCCCTGATGGTATTTGGTCTCTTGCAACGTCGATCTGTCGCAGTCGCTGTAAACAGTTTGTTTTCAAGTCTCGTTGAGCACAGACCTTGAGGGAGCTTGAGTCTCGGACCGGGATAACGTAGAAGCAGGACCAGGTCATTGCAAACTGCATCAATGGCGGAATTCGAGCCGCCTTTTGCCGGTGCACGGTACTGTATCCTACACCTAACCGAGCTGTAGACCGGCCAGCAACAATGAAGGAGGTCCCTCAAAATTAGGTGAAGCGACTATCATATTAATACAGGTCTTGCCGGTAGTTGGTGCAAGCGCTTTGACGTTATCAAGGAGCCTATCAGGGAGTGGGATCGCTCGACTCAAGACGGAAGCCTGCATTAGCGTTGTCGACGGTAATGGCGGTCGCAATGAATCACCATGAGGCGATGCCGACCACTGATTGGACTTCCGACAGACGAGCAGAAGGATTGCCAGTGTGAAAGCTAGCCCGAATGAGCTTCAACACTTGTGATAGGATAAGAGCGCTCTTGTCCTGCTGTTGCTACGGAGGAGGCCACGTGGTCAAGATGATATGCAAACTAACGTGTGAAATATGGTGCACCAAAAGCATGTCGGCTGGTTGTGCATGCCTTTGCTCGGGGCTCACCTTGGAGGCGAGGTGCAGCGGCCGTTGACGTGGGCTCTGGAACGCGAGTCGACAATCCTTGCGTAATTCATCCCTCGATTACATTAGGAAAAAGTGGTGCCAGACCAGGCATTTGAGCTGTCTTGCCTGTCCTTTTCAATTTAAAATTTATGTTTTCCCATGGGGTCAGCCCCTCATGCCAACGATACTCGTGTCTCGCATTCACTCGTCGCTTCCTCTTGACTGTGTTCTGGAAGCGACTCTCGCAACAATGACGAGGGTTGTCCATCCAAGAATGTGTGCTTCGGCTGGGATCCAACACAGCACATGAGAATTCAGCACGAGGGCATCTGTCGTCCAACACGCTGCTCACGGCAGTGATCCGAAGGATCGTGCTGTTCTGTGTACCGATGATGGTATCCAATGCAATAGACCGACGGAACGCGCTGTACAGTAATGGAAATCGTTGTTGTTGCGTTTGCGTTCGGAGCTGTGCGGTCAAAGTTGAGAGAGGAGAGTGAATGAGTGAGAGAGAAATGACTTCACAGTGCTCTTCGTGCAGTTTCCCGTCGGCCACCTACATCGCAAAAGCAAAAAGGGCACTCAACGGCAGCGGCAACCATTAAGGCTGCAGGGACAGGCGAAGTGGGAAAGATGGAAAATTCCGGTTGCAGCTATCAGCAGCACAAGCAGCTCTCAGGCAGTGTCGAAACGTAAACAAGAGAGCGTCTCGGATCCCGTGCACATGCATCATGGTTGCATATACAAAAAAAATATACGGCAACGGACTGAGTGACTGAGCACGTCGACGCGGCTTCGGCGAGCCTCCTACATCATACCTTGCTCTCGAGCCCAGCGAACAGCATCTAGCCTGCCTCGCTTCGAGCCGAGTCTCACAGACGTCTGCAACTTACACTCCGCTCGCCCGTCCCGCCGCCTAAATGTGAACAGAAAGAAAATGCGCTGAGAACGTGACGCTTTTTAGCCTGTCGTCCATATCTTCGGCAGTTCTGCCCTATGTGACACCCAAGCCACATGCCAAGTTTTATTGTATCACCAAACCACGCGTCGGCAGGTCCCCTTTCTACTGTATCACTTCTATATAACACACCCTTGCCTGCCCTTCCGAACCTACATGATTCCCTCTTTCCAACCGACTATCAACTCCAGTGACGCCAACGTCCAAACCCCCTCCCCACCTCTGCGCGTCGACCGCTTCCCAACGTCGTCACCGCGACTTCATCATGCCGCCGTTCAACCTTGTCTCTGGTCCGGCGAAGCTGGTGTTGGCCGCCTTGCTCATCCAGCAGGCCGCCGCCCAGAAAGCCAACGAATCTGACGCTTCCACTTCTACCGTTATTTCTTCGATCGTGCTTAACGCAGTCATCTTTGCTATCATTTTCGCCGTCTTCCTCCTCGCTCGTCCTCGCTTCAAGCGTGTCTATGCGCCCCGTACCTATCTCGTCGTTCCCGAAGAGCAGATCGCGCCCCTCCCCCAATCGCTTTTCGGCTGGCTTCCCGTGTGGCTCAAGACGCCTACCTCCACTATCCTTGAAAAGAACGGTCTTGATGCCTACATGTTTGTCGAGTACCTCGAGATGATGCTCTGGGTCTTTGTTCCCATCTTCGTTCTCTCTTGGATCGTTCTCATGCCTACCTATGGCGCCAATACTACCGGCGAGGGAAAAGGGTTTAACCGCTTCATTCTCAGTCGTGTCGGTAACACCGCTCAGCAGCAGAAGCGCCTTGTCGCTCCTCTTCTTATTCAATGGATCTTCACCCTGTGGCTTCTCTGGAACATTCGCTCTCGCATGGCCAAGTTCGTCAAGCTTCGACAGGACTTCCTCGTCTCTCCCCAGCACGCTGCATCGGCTCAGGCTAGGACCGTCTTGATCACCGGTATCCCCAACGAGCTTCTCAGCGAGAAGAAGCTTCGCGCCATGTATTCGCAGCTCCCCGGTGGTGTTGCCAAAATCTGGCTCAACCGCAACCTCAAGGAGCTCCCCGACCTCTACGATGAGCGTGAGAAGTGGTGCAACAAGCTCGAGTCCGCCGAGACCAGCCTCATCAAGACCGCTTACAAGCTCGTCAAGAAGGGCAAGGCTCAGGACGCCAGTGGCTCGCTCCCTGACGCCGATGTCGAGATCAACGCCGAGGTTGCCGACCAGTACGTTCCCAAGAAGAAGCGCCCCACCCACAAGCTCGGCAAGGTCCCTTGCATGGGTGAAAAGGTCGACACCATTCACTGGTGCCGTGAAGAGATCGCTCGTCTCAACAAGGAGATTGAGAAGAAGCGCTCCGAAGTTGCCGTCGACTACAAGAACTACCCTCCTCAGAGCAGTGCCTTCATTCTCTTCAACACCCAAATTGCAGCCCACATGGCCGTCAAGTCGCACGCCCACCACCAGCCTTACCGCATGACTAACCGATACGTCGAGGCTCACCCCGACGACGTTGTTTGGGCCAACATGAACATGAACCCTTACGAGCGCAAGATCCGCACTGCCATTGGCTGGGTCATCACCATTGCCCTCATCATCTTCTGGGCTGTTCCCGTGGCATTTGTCGGTATCATTTCCAACATCAAGGGTCTCGCTAACGATGTTCCCTTCCTCGGCTGGCTCAACTCGATCCCCGACGTTGTCGTCGGTATTATCCAGGGTATCCTTCCTACCGTGCTGCTTGCCGTCCTCAACATGTTGCTCCCTATCTTCCTGCGCCTCCTCTCGCGCCTCAGTGGTGTTCCCACCCGCAGCGGCATCGAGCTCAACCTTCAAGGACGATTCGCCGCTTTCCAGATCGTGCAGAACTTCCTCTTCCTTACCTTGATCTCTGGTAATGCTGGCCAGATTGCTACCTACGTCACCGATGTCGCTTCTCAGCCCACTCGATTCCCTGGTCTGCTGGCTGATGCTATCCCCAAGGGTTCGCTCTTTTTCCTCAGTTTCATCGCTCTCCAGGGTCTTTCTGGAGGTGCTTCGCTCTTTGGTCAGCTGCCTGGTCTCGCCGTGTACTACGTCAAGAAGTTCCTGCTTGCGTCGACCCCTCGTAAGGTGTGGCACATCGACCACGATGTTGGAGGACCCGCTTGGGGTACACTCTTCCCCGCGATGACGCTGCTCACCGTGATCGGAACCGGTTACGTTGCCATCGCACCCATTATCAACGGTTTTGTCGCTTTCACCTTCTTGATCTTCTTCTTTGGCTACAAGTATCTCTTCCTCTACGTCTACGACACCAAGCCCGCCAGCGAGACCTCGGGTCTCTTCTTCGGCAAGGCTATCCGCCACATCTTTGCCGGTCTCTACGTCGAGATGATCATGCTCACCGCCATCTTCTTCTTGGCTCAGTCCGAGGACGCCGCTGGCAACAAGACGCAGTCGGCCATTCCCGAGGGTGCCTTCATGGTCGTCTTGATCGTCATCGTCATCGGATTCCACTACTTCCTCAATGACTCGTTCAAGGAGCTCGAGACCGCCTTGCCCCTCTCGCTCACCGTTGGCAGCAACACCGATGCTCAGACCCACCTCGGCAATGACCGCACCTCGGGTGAGACCGCCTACAACGAGAAGAGGGCCCTCGGACACGGTCAAGGCAGTTCGACTGTCGAGGTCGCTCCAGCCATCCAGGGTGGCGCTGCCAATGGTAACGGCTACCACGGCGATGGTACAAACGGCGAGAAGCAGCACCAGCAGACCGCTTCTGGTCTCACTGAGGAGCAGGACTCGGCCTTCTACCACCCCTCGCTCACCGGCGAGCAGAAGCCCATCTGGCTGCCCAACGACAAGTTCGGCATTGGTCGTGCTGGTGTCGCCTCGGCTCGCAAGGCCGGCCTCGACGCTACCTACGAGCACACCTCGGTCACCGAAAAGGGCCAGGTCCAGACCGACGCCTACGAGCCCCCTGGAGAGCCTCTGGTCTAGATGCTTTGCTACATTCCTTCTCAACATGGTCTCTGATTAGAGGGCCCGCCTTATCAGGACTGTATATCCAGATCCGTGTACTCAATACCCGCCCCCTTAATCCCTCACTCTCCTTTAGTTGTTGTCGCTTCTCGATATCCAAAGCGTGTCTTCCATTGCGCGCTGTAATCATGAGCCTCATACCCGGATCCTCGTTGCGACAGACAGCTGCGTGTGTCTTTACGTCTCAACCCTGTGCTGGTTGGCCGCGACCTCATTGTTGAGTGATAAAGCCCTGTTTTTGAGATTGCTTGAGCTGCTTCGAGGTTACGGAGGCGTCAAGTGAGGTCATCGAGAAGGCTAAGAACAGTGCTACGATTGTGTCGACCACGGCTTCGGCTTCGCATCACGTCGCGAAAATTGCGTCGGTGATAAGGGAACATGTCGGTCAATAGAACGGCTCCCCACGCCGACGAAGCCAAGTGGGGGAGCTCCGCAACTATATTTTGTTTGCTTCCGCCTCCGCACTCATTGCTCTACCGGCGACCTCGAGTTCAACAGCAGACAGGCTATCTTGAGCTTCCCGAGCTAGCAAAGCTTGTGATTGCGTGCTGTGTCTGCTTGCGATGTCCCAACATGACTGATCACATTTGTGTTTCTGCTCATCACCACCATCAGCGTTGCTCTTCAGGTCTGTGAAGAGCTCCGCACTTAGCACCCAAACCTCACCACCTTCCCTTTCGCTGAGAAAGAGCTCGAATGAACGTGATGACCGCCTCGTCAACCAACGGCCACGCCAATGGCTCAGGCAGCTCCATGTCTTCAAGTTCCGTTCCAGATTTTGACAACATCCCCGCCGTTCCAGGCATGCCTCATGGCTGTGCCTGGAAAGTCTGGGGTGAAGGCGACCAGCTCGGAACTCTCAACTTGCTCACACCAGAGGTGGTAGCGCAAGCAGCACAGGAGAACATCCGCACCGGCAACAGGGTGCAGATCGACTGGGGTCTAGACAGCGTTGACGTTCCTTCGAACCAGCGCAAGCACTTCCACCACGAGCTGATCGATCTCAAGAAGAAGCTCGGCGTTTATGCCACCGACGACGAGCTCCACCTCAACACACAAACATCTTCGCAGTGGGACGGGTTCAATCACTTTGCGCATCAGGCGACGGGAATGTATTACGGTGGGCTAAAGCACGACGATCTTCACTCCGGCGCGGTGGACAAGGCCGATAAGAACAGTATGCACAAGTGGTGTCTCAATGGTGGCATTGCAGGACGAGGCATATTGGTCGACTGGGTGCATTGGTGGGAGTCGACCAAGACAGAGCCCATTCCTCAGGCCAACTCATCGTATCCTATTCCGCTATCACAGGTCAAGGAGGTGCTTGCATGGCAAAGGACAGAGCTACGCACAGGGGACATCTTGTTGTTGAGGACCGGTGTGGTGAGATGGTTCGAGCAGGCGTCGGGCGAAGAAAAGATCAAGGGTATGATCGAGAATGACAACTTCCCCGGTCTTGAAGCAACGGAGGAGTCCAAGCGATGGCTGTGGAATAGTCACTTTGCTGCCGTCGCTAGTGACAACATGTCTTTCGAGTTCGGATCTCATGGTGGTAAGTTGCATGCCTTCCTCTTGTTCTCCGGTGTGAAGCCAAAGCTGATCGCGACGACAACGCTTACTCACTTACATGTTCTCCCTTGTAATCCCCCATTCTCGATGCAGACTTGTGGCTTCATGAATGGCTGCTGCCCATGTGGGGTTGTCCCATCGGCGAGCTCTTTGACCTCGAGCGTCTGTCCGAAGCATGCAAGAAGCACCAACGCTGGACTTTCTTCTTCACGTCAGCGCCATATCGAGGTGAGATGCGGCCCGGCAAGTTGAGCCACATGGAGACGTTGCTGACGCCAAAAACATGTTGCTTTCTTCACGCTCACAGTCAAGGGAGGCATCGCATCTTCTCCAAATGCAATCTGTATCTTCTGAGTCTACCGTGTTGCCTCCCAACAGCTCCAGCTCTTATGGTCATAATCTCATGTACCTTATTCGTCTTGTCACTTGAAGGAATAGCATCAAAATCAAGGAAAAAATGATGTCTCAAAAGTGAACGGATATGTTTTACGCTTCATCAAAGGTGACTATGTTACAACTCAGCAAGGGCAGTGCGACCACCCAGCAGCTCAACAAGCGCCTTGAGCTCGTTCCACCATGCCGTCTTGCCACGCCTGTTCTTCATGTCGGCGTGCTTGGCCATCTCCGTCGCCGAGGTAAAGCAAATGGTGGATCCCTGAATGGTAATCATGACCGCAGTGTCGTCCGAGTACGACTTCTCCGATGCGCCGATCTTGGATGACACGGACGACTGCGAAGAGCTGCTGCGTTGCTTGAGGGCCTCAGATTCGAGGAATTCGCAGCACTTGAGCGCCAGACGGGTTGCACGGACACGGTCCAATGGCGAAGGGACACCACCCTGGAGCGTGTGGCCGAGACTGGCGGATCGAGCATCGAACAGGCTGTCTCCCTCTTCCTTGAGGATTTTGGTGATAACTTCGGTGGTGAAGACGTCGGATGACTTCTCGTTGCGGATGACGAGCCTACCCTCCGACTTGCCCTTGACGTCGAGCAAGAAGCGTCTCTTGAGGAAAGCGACGTCCTTGCCAAGTTGCTGAAGACCAATGCCAACCTCAGGTGTGTAGACGAGCACGGCACCGGCTGCCAAAGCACCCATGACAGCAATGTAACCACACTTGCCTCCCTGCGTCTCGACAACAAAGACACGGTTTCGCGAAGCCGAGGCCGACTGCTTGACTGCATCACAGGCATCCACCAAAGCGTTGAGAGAGGTATCGGAGCCAAGCGAGAACTCGTTCATAGGCACGTTGTTCGAGATGGTGGCAGGAAGGCCGACGATCGGAATGCGGAAGGCCGGGTATCGATCGCGATTGTCGTTCAAGATCTTGACGGAGCTAAATGCTTCGAACCCTCCGACGATGAGAAGACCCTCAATCTTGTGCTCTTGCAATTTAGCGGCGACCGCACCAATGTCGATGTCGGGGAGATGACGGTTGACACCGAGCTCGGAACCACCTCTTGTAGCCCAATTGTCGACACGGAGCCAGTTGAGCAACGAGACATTATCTTCGAGCAGACCAGGGAAACCGTTGTAGATGACTACAGCATCGTGACCCTTGGCGAGGCAGTAACGGACAGCCGTGCGTGTGGCAGCATTCATACCTCCAGCAGGGGCGCCGACATGGATGATGCCCATTCGGAGACGCTTCTTTTCTGGAAGCCTCTCGTCGTCGGTGATCTGACTGATGTACTTGAAGGCACGAAGACCTTCAGCAAACTCGGGATCGCGAAGTGCCAGGGCACCGTCAAAGTCTTTGGACTCGATGAGCTTGGCAACTTTTTGCGTCTGCTCGACCGCGAACATAAGTGGGATGCGGGTGATCTTGTTCTCGCTGATGCCAATGACGTAGGATGGCGTTTCGGGTGTGGCTTCGAGCACCGCATCAACAGCCTCGATACCTTGGAGTGTAGCGAGAATGCGGTCGTTTGCGTCAGGCTTACCACCTCGCTGGGTGTGACCGAGGGTGGTGACACGAGTGTCGAGACCGAGATCCTCTGAGAGGACGTTCTTGATCATGTCTGGGGTAATGTCGTTAAGTTCACAGTCAATGGCACCTTCAGCGACGATGACGATCGACTTTCGCTTGCCAAGATCCCTGTGCTTCTGGAGGACCTCGCACATCTCCGAGTGCCATTCCTGGCCTTGAGGCGGACGTTCCGGGATAAAGACGTAGTCGGCACCAGTAGCAATACCAGCCATAAGTGCAAGCCATCCACAATGCCTGCCCATCACTTCGACAACGAAAGCACGAGAGTGCGAAGCAGCAGTAGAGGAGATCGAGTCGACAGCCTCACAGATGCGTTGCAAAGCCGTAGAGGCACCAATGGTGATATCAGTGGTGGCCATGTCGTTGTCGATGGAGCCGACAAGGCCAACAATGTTTAGGTGGGCGAACTTGGTAGCCTGCTCTTCGGTGATCCTGCTCTTGACTTTGAGCGATGCGACAAGTTCGGGCCATTCTGCTCGGAGCTTGTCCGCTCCTGTGAGACTTCCGTCACCTCCACAGACAGCCAGAGCGTCGATGCCGTTGATGATGAGGTTGTAAGCAGCCTGCTCACGACCTTCGGGCGTGCGGAAGGTCTTCGATCGTGCAGTTCCGATAAGAGTGCCTCCCTGATCCATCCATCCTCGTACGTCATCCCATCCCACGCGAATGATGTAGCGTCCTCTCAAGCCCAATTCTTGTGCCTCTCCAACACCTTCACGCAGGAGCTCGCCTTCGCCGTATGTGGGAACAAAGTCGGTCTGTTCAGGGTGGCCATCGAGATCGCTTGTCTTGCCCTTGGCGCTAAGATCTTCGAAGAAAGTGGATGCGTTTCTGCTGATGGATGGGGTTGCTGAAGGAGTGTTTCCGGGAGAGCGGTTGCCGCGAACAAGACCCTCCCAGCCTTCGCGGATGACGAAAGCTTCACATCCACGAAAGATGGCCATCTTGATAACGGAACGAACGGCCGCGTTCATTCCTGCCGAGTCACCACCAGAGGTTATGACGGCAAGCCTTCGTGGTTGACCTCCGTTGTTGGCAGGGGCGAACTTGGAGGGGAACGGCTTGGCTGATTGCGCCGTGAAGGCGTTCTCAGCACGAATTGCGGGGGCAAAGGGAGGCATGGCTGCGATATGGACCCTCGTGTGATAGGGTGTCGTGTGCTGAGAGCGATGGATTGGATGCGCGCTGAGGTGAACCCTGTGGTTGCGCAGTAGCTCCTCGAGCTCGTGTGGAGAAGGATACTAGGGAGCCTGAAGGTGGTTCGAACGGGACTCTGCTGCAAGGTGGGTGGTTGCCTCGACGATCAGACCTCAGTGTGGCCGTGGCGAGCAGTGTAGGGGGCACGAGATAGTTGGTACGAAGGAGTGATGATCTAGAAGATGATGGATGAAAGTGTATCGACGAGAACTCGAGCGGAGAAGGTTTAGCAGTCAGGACGGATGACGCTTGGCTGCTGCTTGTGCTGCTGCCAATGTGTTGCTCTTTCCTGTGAAGTGATTTCATATCGATTGCTGCGCCTGGCCAGTCAGAAAAAAAAAAGTCAGGGTATCCGTGCAGATCTGATCTTCTCTACAGTCGAATCTCTCGAAATGACACATGTAAATTGAATTAAATAATTCAAAAATCGCGTTTTAATTTTGGCCTAAAAAAGGTGCAAAAATCTAGTGTCATCTTGCAGTGCTTACATAATACTTTGAAGGTATATGATATGTATAGTGTTCTGAGCCTCTCAACCAGCTCTGGATACTGAAGAAGCTAACAGAGGCCACTATCCATGATGTAGTGTGATCATCAGGTGAGGAGGAAGCACTGGCAGGAATAGAGGATACCAAAGACACTTTGGACTCCTAGCCCATCTGTAGCGCCAGCAGAGCTTGATAAGGGCCCATAGAGTGCTACAGGAGTGGTGGAAGAGCAGTTTAAGACTCTCAAGTCAGCTCAGGTAACCCTGGCAGACCATGGTCTTCCAACCTAAAAAATTTCAGATGCTTTCTTGGCCTATAGCTCCTATCTCACTGTATCAAAATCAATTCTATAGTCACACATTCAGTTCAGAAGCTCTCACACTTCCATAGGTGTTCTGATTGATGAGCTACAAAAATTCTACTGCTTGAGGATGTCAAAATAATTTACGAAAATTTTAAAATAAATAATGTGTCATTTCAAGAGGTTTGACTGTACTGTATCCGACCTTCGAAAAAAAAAACCCCCCCAAAAAGGTCTCGAGTCTGAGCTCCTTCCAGAAGATTTCTCCCACAGCTCAGCAGTCAAAAGTCACGAAGCGATAAAATTCCACCGAAAAAAGAATTGGCTCGGTCGGATTTCGGATCAATTCTTCCACTTGCAGACTTTGTCTGATAGGCTTGTGCGTTTTTGAGGCAAGAGCGCTTTCAAGTCGCTGACGCCGAACCTGGATCGCCTTGAGAGTGTCGTTTGGTAGTCATGCTGTCAATTTGCTAGGGATGCGACAAGCCAAAGACAAAAAAACGTTATCAGGCGAGGGACAGACGCTGGAGGATCGTGCGCCTCCGCACTTGCGTCTGTGCCTTTGGTGTCAAAGTGGAGGTCGATGACTCGATCGGGTTATCGGTATCCTAAGCCAACCTTATCGGCGATGCCTCGGACCCATTCCTTTCACCTCGCTTAGTCCATGGTCTTACACCTTGTTCTCACGCTTGTTTCGAGTCCTGCCTGCTGACTTGCCGCGGATGTCGGGGAAGTTGCGACAGGCATTGGATCGAACAATGCAGCGTGGTTGATCGGCTGGAGGCTTGAGCCCGATGATGTTCCGTCTCAGAACGGGAAGCAAGGCTGCGTGTGCCGGCGGACCAGCACGCCTGCGCAGACAGGAGAACCCACCAGGATGACTGAAGTGGCAGTTAGCTGCAAGCGGGATACTGTAGAGGGGCGTGCTCAGATGTGGTGTAGAATGTCGACGAGCTGGCATAAGAAGCGCGTTTGAGATTGGGATTGATGCTGGCACATGGCATTCGAGGATAGGCGTGGCTTTTGCGAAGCGAGATCTGGCGGTGATTGCAGTTCTCAGCTCTTGCAAGTTGACGCGCGGTGGTGAGACTGTGACGGCGAGGAGGGAGCGCGCGCTCCTGTTTTGTAAGCTCTTCGGCAATGCGTATGCGAGGTGGGGGTAACGGTAACCAAGACTTTGGAATTCGCCAAGACACATTCACACGTTAGAAGCCTCATGGTGATGTGTGTGTCTGCTCTTCTCTCTTCACATTAGGAGATCAAGGATCAAGAGGTGTGGCAACCGAATGACTAGTTAGAGGCAAAGCAAGAGCGCTTAGCTCTTCTTCTTTGGTGGCATTGTTGACTCGTTGGCACATCCGACGAGCTACGTCCGCTGTCAATATTCAAGATCCGCTCACCGCACACTTTTTTGCGATGCGCTGTGCGTCCTGTCATTCATCCAATCATCTCTTCTTGGTATTGTATGCAGCAAATGGTAAGACCTAGAAGATATGGCTCGTGCCGTCTCCTGTTGGAAGTACTGTATCTATTTTCAGTTGGCTCCTCGTTCCAACTTGATCGCATTGAACAGCAAGAGATGAAGCGGGACTGCACCATGACCAATATCGTGCACCCGATATCCGGCTATAAAGTGCAAATGGATACGACATGGAACGACAAAGCAGTCAAGCAACTTCCTTCGTTCAATTCCAGCTGTGAAGAATGACTCTTCTTCACGGCTGCAGGATGTGCCGATGGCAAAGAGCCTGACAGCCGAGTTGTGAACGCGTTATCCTTGCCCAGCTCAAACCTTGTGACGGCACTCAACCGGTTCTCTTTTAAGCCTGAAAATTAAGAATGCTTCACAGCTCCGACCAGAGTGCAGTAAAAGTAAGTCCTCGATGCGTGATTGGAGACAGGAGCGGACAAGCAAACCCACTTTGCTTTGAACAATACAACCGAAATGAAAGGACCCGCAGACCCAAAGCATTTGACAGGACACCGTTTGACAAGAAATGGCTGTTGGCGCCTCCTTCCCACTGGAATTCGCGTGCGTCGGCTCAGTGTCAGAAGGGTCGCGGTGTGGGCGCGGTTCACAGACAGACACACAGCGAGAGCGAGGGAGACTGCTGTCTCGGCTTGACTTTGATGCTTTGAGTTTGGTGAGCCCCTTGCTTCGATTTTGACACTTCTTGTTGTGTGAGTTTGTGGATAAATCAATTCAACCAGAGCAACGACTCGCCTGCCTGCCTGCCTGCCTCTCTCTCTCACACATAAAAAGACGGGGCGTCAGTTTTAGAATCTGCCGCCCGCTCGCACCTCATCAGCAGCACACGGCATCAAGACACACACACACGCACAGTGCACAAGCGCCTGTCCGTCTGCTTGTTTCGCCCGCCCGCATTTTTGAGGGCTTTCTTTTTGAGCGCCCGCACCGCGCCTGATGCATTGCAACACACTCGCACCTGCTGCTGCTGCTGCTGCTGCTGCTGGACCACATCACGCTGAGACCCGCAATCAACTTTACGGTACAGTACGGCATCCTCAAGCCACTTCGCAATTGCACAACGCACTCCCACACACTATCACACTCACACTCGCATTCGACATCCACATCTTCATCTTTCATCTCCCTTCTCCTTCACCTTCTTTTCTGTGTCTCTCGCCGTCGCTTTGACTATCGCCACGCTCTCTCCTCTACTGTCTCTATCGAGGCGCAGTCACTTTTGCGCTTGCAAGTCTACCTCGAACACCTCCTTGTCTCGCGGCCATTCACACCTTCATTGACACACTCAGCTCGCTCACTCGCTCAATCGCGTCGCACCTGTCCAGCATTCTATAGTCGCGCTTGGTCCTCTTACGCATTTTCCACACCGTCTTCTGTTTTTCACAGACCACCAACAGGCCGTGACCGCTGCCGCAAAGCCTTGCTGCTCTTTCTACTTCAACACCATCGATCGACTCTGACCGCCGGACACCGTGCTGCACCACTTCATCAAACTGTCGGCTTCGAGCGCTCAACCCTTCCAACTGGAACAGCCGCGCTTCATTCGCTCCGCCGCGGCCCACCTGTCCGCTCGCTCATCGTGTTGCAGGTATCGCAACTGTAGCTTCGACTCACCGTCAGCCACTTGTTCTGCTTCGGCTCTTCCGATCCTCCATCTTCGGCTCTTCCGATTCCGATTTCGCTCCACTGGTTGCAGGAAGATAAGCAAAGCAGCGACAGCAGATACACAGCTCCTTTCGCCACCATCACCTGCTCAGTCGACGTAGCAAATTTGCTAACATCATCGCGGACGACCCGTCACATTCCGAACGCGATCCCCCCAACTGACCTGCGGACCAAGAGATTCCGTACTGTCTTTTCGCACATTTGCAGAGTCCTCCCACACTCGACCATGCCTTTGCGAAGTATCAGCACATAACCTATGGCCCAGGTCGCTCTTAGCTCCAAGCTACCTCTCGCGCCTCCACATCACGACCAACAATACCGCCATCCCGTTCGAGCCAACGACGGGCTCGGCCCTAACGGCGTAATGCACGCCTCGGCCCCAGCCACCCTTCATAGGGGTGCTGCTGACGGTGCTTCGGGCTCCTACACGCTCACAAGTCCGTCGGCACCAGCGGCGTCCACATCATCCTCGTTCCGCCCGCCAGATCAAGAGATGCCCACCACTGCCGCCTCTCTCATGCGAGAAGGTCCTAGAGACTTTACCGTCATCAAAGATGTCGGTGACGGCTCCTTCGGCACTGTGTGCTTAGCAGACTGGAAGAGCCCGTTACCAAGCGGCACCATGCTTTCACCCATGCAACATCCAACCACACGCCCCGAGTACATCGGCAAACGTCTCGTTGCCATCAAAAAGATGAAGAAGCCTTTCCCTAACTGGCAGGAATGTATGAAACTCAAGGAGCTCAAGTCGCTCCTCACAATACCTCCGCATCCCAACATCATCCCGCTCTACGATGCTTTCCTCATGCCCACCACCAAGGAACTTCACTTTGTCTTCGAGTGCATGGAAGGCAACCTCTACCAGCTCACAAAGTCTCGCAAAGGCCGTCCGCTTGCTGCCGGCTTGGTCGCTTCTATCTACGAGCAGATCGTGCTTGGCCTTGATCACATCCACCAGCATGGCTACTTTCACCGTGACATGAAGCCAGAAAACCTGCTCATCACCACCACTGGACTCGCAGATTATCCCAACATTCAGCCAGGCGCACCCCCAGAGAAGGACGTCCTCGTCATTGTAAAGTTGGCCGACTTTGGTCTGGCTCGCGAGACTCTAAGCAAGCCTCCTTATACCGAGTACGTATCAACACGTTGGTACCGTGCACCAGAGGTCCTTCTACGTTCTCGCGACTACAGCAATCCTGTCGATATGTGGGCCTTAGGCACCATTCTCGCCGAGCTTGTCAATCTCAAGCCGCTCTTCCCAGGCCACACCGAAGTCGACCAAGTGCTTCAAATCTGCGAAGTGCTCGGCGATCCAAGTCACAGCTACGGCCACGACTCACGCTCCAGACGTAACGGTGGTGGACCGTGGGACAGAGGTATCCGCATGGCGAGAGCCGTCGGCTTCCAATTCCCCATCTGCAAGCCCGTCAAGTTCTCCCGCCTCTTTTCTGATCGCGTTCCACAAAGCCTCGTTGATTGCATCGAGGACTTGCTTCGCTATGATCCAAAGGCTCGACTCACTAGCAAAGACTGTGTCGAGCACGAATACATGAGAAAGGAAGTGCCGCGTCTGCGACCGCCACAAGCAAGGCCTGTCGTCAGTGCGACGTCACCAATACGTCCGCAAGGCGCCTTCGCTCCCAACAACGGCGCTTCACGGCCTATCCCTCCATCTCACTCTGGTCCGCTCTCATCGCATGCCACAAAGCCGCCGTTCGGAGCTGCCGACTCCAACCTCAGACCGCTCGCAATGCTGCGTCAACCCGATGGCTCAGCAGTGGTCATGGTCAACGGCAGCCGTGTTCATGCCAACGCTTCCAGTCCTGTCACAAAGAGTCCTACCGTCGCAAACATGCATGGCTCTCCCGCATCTCCAATGCAGGAGGATGGCGCCGAAGTGCACTGGTCTCCGCCTGTGCCTTCTATGAACAGGGAAGTCTCTCTCTCGGGATACCCAGCCTTTCCCGACTCTGCCTCTATCTACGCCCAAAGCAGCTCCGCTCACCACGATGGGCCCTCTTCTGGTGCACCTTCCTCTGACGCTACTGTGGTCCTTGGCAATGCATCCATGGTGCCTTCCGACGTCCAACAGACGGAAGCCACGCTCAAACATGGCGGCTATCGACATGGCCAGGCCTTGCAAGCGCATCAATACGAGCAGTATCAGCGTCAGTATCGACAGGAGGCTGGCCAAGTGCAAAGAGGCGGCTACGAGGACCATGCCGCTGCCTCCTTTGATCGCGAGCAAGCTGCTCGATCTGGCGCTTTTGTACCGTACGCTGCTCCCTATCCCGGTGCTGGCATGCAAGGTCCTTTGCCAGGCGCCGCCTCATCCGGCGATCTTTCGCAAAAGAACGACTCCAACGCCAGCAACGAGACGATTGGCTCGCGCGACAAGGAGAGACGAAGGAGCAAGGCTTGGGGACTCAACATCTCGTCCGTCTTTGGTGGCAGCGGCAGCAGTGGGACGGCTGGTGGCAGTGGCAGTGGTGGTGGTGGCGGCGCAGCAACCAGCGCAACTCATCAGTATGCTGTTGGGAATGCCGCCACTGCTCGTCTGCCATCCAATGGCATGGCTGCGAGCGGATCTACCCACGAGCTCAGAACCTCAATGGAGCCAACGCCTGCCCAAAGAATCGTTGCCGAGCATTCAAATGTCGCCGGACAGCCCAATGGTGCACCTGCCAAGCAGATGGATCCCAAGAAGGCCAAGAAGGAAGCCGAGAAAGCGGCAAGAGAAGCGGAAAAGGCAAGACGTGAGGCGCAACAGAAGGCAGCTCGCGATCGTGCGCGTGCGGTCATGCAGAAGCGTAACCAGCTGTTGGCTTCTTCCAACAGCAAAGATCCAGTCGAATGGCTTGCAGGGACGATCCAAGCAGACGAGCCCTATCGAAACGGACCTAGCGAAAAGGCGAGAGGCAAGCAACCCGCAGGGCCTGGCTCACAACTATCGCCTTCTATGCCCAGCTTCCCCTCGGGCGAGTTCCCAAGATCACCTCTTCAGCAGCCTATCCACGGTCTCGGCCCTGACTACGGCATGGCTGCCAATGCAGCCATCACAGGCCCTATGGCGTGGCGAGGTGTTGGAGCTCGTGGATACAGCCGATCCAACAAGGCACGTAGACGTGAGCATGATGATGACCACTCGATGTCCAGTTTCGAAGATGCAATCGATCCGCGCAGGGCCTCGATGCAATCCTACCAGACAGGCGATAGCGATCCTGGACCAGGGACGGGATCGGGACAGCACATGCCGCAAGGACATCACATTCAGCGAGCCAGCTCGTCGTCTTCGCTCGCCTCGGCACCGTCTCTCCTCGACCAACGCCGCTTTGCTCCATCGCTCGAGTCGCATCGCAGCTCGCAAGAGACACGTTCCATCAGCTCTCTGGATCATCAGCTCATCACCAACATGGAGAACATGACGGCTGCAGAAGCAAGGACGCGTACTCCAGGCAATGTTTCGCCAGGTCCAGCTCATCTCGTGGGCGCACGTCAGTCGCTCAGTCGTCAGAGCCGTGCCAACAGTCGTGCTTCGTCTGCCTCGGCACATCGACAGGGTTCAGCTTCGCCGTTGCATCACGCTAGCGGTATCCCACGCTTCCATCCCTACTCGCACGGTGGGCCTGTAACGCCTTCGACAGGCTACCACCCTAATTACCAGCTTCCACCGCTGCATCAAAGCCTGCATCAGGGCGCTGCGCCTCACCGAGGCGATACCGGAGGCGATGGAGCCATCCCACCGGGATTCCACGCCCAAGCCAGTCACGCCCAACAACATGCGCACCAGCATCATATCAACCCAATCTTCCACGTGCCTGCTGGCAACACTGGTCATGGCACCACACTGCCACCCTTCTCGTCGATTGCAGCATCCATTGATGTTCCTGCCATCGACGACAAGGCGACGCAGATGATGTACGCGCAGACGCGCTCTTCTGGGCCCTTGTCGCAGAGCTGAGTGGCAAGACGAGCGCAAAACATTTGAGATCTTCCCTTTGACGGCAGCATTCTTGCCAACCTAATCACACTTTCGGCACATGTTCATTCACTCTAGCTACCACTATCTTTTCTCGCATAATCTTGTAGTGCATACCATTGCTTGCCAATACCATCGTTCGCAATCTCTCCCGAACAACGCTTGACATCCTGATATGACGTGAAGAAGATGGTCGACACCGCTGTCTGGACAGGTTTACATGATCCCTTCCGATCCGAACAGTGCCTCTGTACGTCTGAGAACAAACCAACGATGGTCGAAAGGTCGTGCAAAATACCCTAGGCAAAAAAAGAAAAAAAGAAAAAAAGAATTGCAAATTAAAAAGATGATCCTCCGAATCCGGGAATTGAACCCGGGTCTGCGCCGTATTCTGCACGGAGAACGCTGGTCATTGTTTGACAAGGCGCCGTCATAGCCACTAAACTAATTCGGATCGCATTCATGTTAGCCGCTCATCAGGTTGCAATCATAATTTTTTTGATTTGTATCGGAGTGACAAGCCTTCTGTTCTTGGCGTCACATGCCACTACCGTTGACATCCTGAACTTGGCACAATTTCCATTCTTGCGACCGTTCTGGTAAAGAATCAGTGTAGGTCAAAGGTCCACATAGGCGATTCTATTCGCAACTTGAATGCCGACACGCGCGGCCCAGGTGGGGGGGTGTTTGCGTAGTTGCGGACCCCACTTTTCCTCTATGTCGGTGACGATTTGACTGAAGCAAAGACCGAGCGCTTCCTCTTCTCGCGCTTCTTGCGAGTCGGCGTCATCGCCGATGGCAGATCTCATTTCCAGACATGCTGTGCTCGCGTGGAAGCGAGCTTCCTCGTAGTATGCCTTTGCACGAAAAGCCCGGCGGAGCTCGTTGCTTAAGGCTGTTGACAGTTTGTGAAACTGTTAGGGACAGCCGGGACGGAGCGGAACAATATGAGCCTTAGCGCGACGTAGTCCATTGAGCGACAACCAGCCCCTGTATTCCCAGTACATACCTTGTCGCGACCCGAGCCGACTTCAAGCACTATGAAGTGCCTCGAAGCATCGTCGTTTGCCAGATAGGCGATCCTCGAGAAGGAGAAGGGAAAGCTGTCCGGCGGACATGAAGCAGGGAGCAAGTCAGTCAGAAGGGATGTTTCTTGTACACATTTCATGAGATCAATGCACGAAGATTACTCACCTGTCAATGTTCGTCTTGAGCTTTTGCAACTCTGCTCTGGCAATTTTGACGTAGTCGTCCCGTTCGGAGCTTCTTACCGTGAAAGGTCGTGTTAGGGATATGTGTAGATGTCCGGTATCTTCCGGGTTGTCAGCCTCGACGCTTGCGTCTGAATGTCTGAGATCAAGCAAAGCATGACTTGGCCCAAGCTGACTCTGCATATACGTGTGGCTCTCTTGTATCAGTATGCTCAGAGTGGGGTTCAGAGGTACTATGTAGGTGCGCATCAATGATAAGCAAGCGGTGTTGGTGCTTTTGAGGGGTAACATAGGCTCGACTTACCATTTACGAAACAGTAACACAGCCAGTCTCCACGTGCGACCTTCCTTGAGTTATTGCTGGCTTCCGCCGGGCTCAAGTCAATGGGTGCCTTGTCGTGTTCTTGTTGCAAGCTGTCGGCTTCGAGGGGCGGCAATCTCCTGTATCACAAACGCTAACAGCGTGACAAGATCAGCAAGCGCTCTCAAATTGCAGGCAATCGTGTATAGGAAAACGATGCTCACCTTTTCGATCGTTTGAAAGAAGGAGGATTGACTGGCGCTTTGCTTTGTGCAGGTCCAGTCCCTCCGACCTTGAAAGGAGCGGGGCCATCAGATCGGCTTACGGTTGACTTGGCCTTGCCCTCATCGCCAACGGAAGCCGTAGCAGCATCTGAATCAGAGTCTGCGTACTGTGATAGGTCAGCGAGGGCCCCGATCATCGTTCAAAGCCGGCACATGTTTATACAAAGAATGTGTGCTTGTCCGGCTTATCAGGGTCCAAGCGCAAAGAAGCTGTCGGATTGTGCATGCTTGCAGATCACCGAATTCCGAGGCTGGACGAAAGCAAATCGATCTTGGGCAGAAAAGAGTGACCCGATCGATTCGATTGTATTTTCTCTCTCTGAACAGCGTTTTCTGTGCTTTTGCAGTTGGGAATCGAAAAATTCCCACGCTGAATCAAAATTATGCAGTCAAATCCACCGAAAAATCTTGCGTCTGGGATCTGAATAGGATGGCTGCAGAATTCAATTTTGTATTGCTCGCCGAGTGAAATTCGAAATTCGATCGTGGGCAAGTCTAACTGACACGATATCGCTGTCTCCTGCCTTGAGAATTCTGCGATGCCGCCAAGTAAGGGTTGGGTCTTGAGAATTCTCAAAGGCCAAGAGTGTCCATCAAGCTCAAAGACTTGGAGATTCGAGAACGAGAGAGCCAGCAAGCAAGCACAGAGTTGCAGCCCAGCCTCGAGTGAGTGAAGCTGGAGAGAGCGTGTGTGTGGTTGGGTGTGCGTGTCCAAGACAGCGGAGTGTGCGAATTGCTGCTAGGTTGAGCTCGACACTATCCTTTGCTCCTTTTGCTACCACCAAGAATTCGTCAAGATGGTGAGTATGCCCTTACCATTGATAGACTCGACCTCGCCGAATCATCGACAACCTTCGACGCCGCTGCACCGCAATCCCACATATACGAGATCTCGCAAACCAGACGAATATATCATCAGCATCGAGATAGACGGAGCAAGTCCGTATCGCGACCACACATCCAGTACGACATACAACGAATCAGACAACGCACAATTGATCCTAGCTTCGACAGTGACCCGCCAGCCCCAGCAGACAAGTCACGCCATCCTGACAACCGCGTTGCAACGTCCACAAATCGTATCGAGGAAAGAAGCTAGCATCCAGATATCTTGCCCGACTAATAATGCTCCATGATCCACCTCAGCAACAACATCTGAATTAGAGTCATGAACAGCATAACGAGGCATCCGTGATGGCACGATAAAGATGGAACGACATCAACGCCGGTTGTCGTGGCAGCGTGGTTGTCAAGCTCGGCTGATTGGACCGCAATCTTAGAAGGATGGCATTCGTGTTATAGGAGCTGGCATGGTTATTGCGAGTGTCAGCATTTATCGCAGTGGGCATCGAGTTGAGGCCAGCGGCAAGGCTCGAAGTGTTATTGGAGAGTTGTCAGGGCAAAGCTGTGGATTGCCAAAGCTCGGAACCGGTAGTTTTCGCAAAGTTCGCTCGCGCCCAGATTTCCTTTCCAACCTACTGGCCTCTCGACAGGTCATTCGATTCTTTCAGCCGGCTCATTTTCCGACACTTTCTCAACCTATCATTCACCAGCAGCAGCGTCGGATTTGACCTTGATCCGGTCATAGATCTTTCTTCAATCCTGCCTCCAGCATCAAGTTAACTAACCTTTTTTGCACGCTTTCCATCCATCGCCCCCGCCGTTCATCATGACCTCACAGGACTCCACTTCTCCCGTCACCCTCCGAACTCGCAAGTTCATCACCAACCGTCTGCTCCAGAGGAAGCAGATGGTTCTCGATGTCATCCACCCTGCTCGTCCCAACGTCTCCAAGGCTGAGCTCTCCGAGAAGCTTTCCGAGATGTACAAGACCCCCAAGGAGCAGTGCGTCGTTTTCGGTATGCGAACTGCCTTCGGTGGTGGACGCTCCACTGGTTTCGCTCTCATCTACGACTCGCGTGAGTCGATGAAGTTCGAGCCCAAGCACCGTCTCGTCCGCGTAAGTATTCCGTACATTCATACGCAAGGCATAGCGACTGTGGCATCATCATCAGCATTCGAAGCTGCGCAAAGCCATGCATTTCAGTCAGTTCATTCAGAGCGCGAAACAGTCATTCTGACCTTCATATCCCTTCGATCCAACCTTGCATTCATCACTCAACAGATCGGCCTTGCCGAGAAGACTGAGAAGGCTTCCCGCAAGCTCCGCAAGGAGCGCAAGAACCGTGCCAAGAAGGTCCGTGGTACCAAGAAGACCAAGGCTGGCGAGGCTTCCAAGAAGAAGTAATCTGGTCCCTCCCCACACTTCTCTTGTTTCCAGCACCTACGCCCTCCGACTTTGGCCTGCAGCAGTCACTTCTCACTATGGAACTGGATCGGAGTCGTCGCATCTGTACGTCGCATTGCCGACGAGCTTTCGCCCCTTCTTTCGAAGTCAGTACATTCACAGCGTCGTTACGGGTGTAACAACTTCGATTCCCCAGCTCCAACCAAAAATGCACACTGCATCGGCATGTCCCACACACATCATTACATTGCAATTGTACCATCAACACGTTTCTTTTCCTTCTTATCACCCCCCAAAAAGAACTCACACACACCCCGAAATATCGAAAGAAGGCGGTGTCACTTATAAGACATGTTATGCTGTTCCTATCAGGCGCGTTCGGTTTGTGCATCGGTCGTGAATGGCTACTTTGATGTGTAGCTGAGCAGAAGTGAGCGAGGCAGTTGCAAACGAGACGCGCTCCTACGGCACGCCTTCCAGATACGCCTCAATAGAGTCGGCTCGAGTGTTCTCTCGGCAGTGCGAAACCTGGGCATGTCCGCAAGACCTCTCGAGGTCTCGTTGGCATTGGCAACTGTGCAGCAGAAGGTCACAAGACGACGGTCTCGGGTTTTGTAGGCCATGCGATGAATTGAACTATGTGGTACTATTACATACTTATGAGTGGGAAGAAGGGGATCGTGTTTCTGCAGCTAAAGGGCAAGGTTGACGATATCGATTGGTAAAGGTGAGGAGTAGCTTATGCCTGCTGTGCTGACGTTGTTGTGGTCGAAGATGGCTGAGCGGTCTCTTCGATAGCGGCATCCTCGAATAGGCTTCCACCCTGACCAGGCTCGGGAGCCGGAACAGCCTCTCGGACTTGCTTCTGAGCCTCGATCAAGGCAAGACGACGCTCATTGAGAACAAACTTGATGCGAGCCATGGATTTGCGGACCTACGAAATAGAAAAGTATTAAGGGTATGCGGTCAGTAAATTGGCTTGCTGCTAGCGGCTTCAAGGTTGTGCTCGATGTGGAGCAACTTTGCTACTTACCCTGTGGTTCTTCCTACCAAGGTTCTGCGACCACATTCTAGCAGCCTGACGGGCACCAACACGGTTCAATTCTTCCCAGGCTGTCGCCAATCGATTGCGTTCCATCAACAAGACATACCACAAAGTATGCAACTCTTTGGAACTCTTCAATCGCAACTCGCTAGCAAGCCATGACCTGCTATCGGCATCTCGACCGAGGTCAGACTGGTGGACGGCATGTGGCAAGTTGACAAAGTACTTGGAAGCCGAGAGCGAGTCCTTGCTCGCCTCTTCAATGACGGCGGTGCCTCCAAGGGACTTGTCCGCAATCTCGTGTGGACGTGTACGGAAGAACTGGAGCAATGGGTGTGCTGGATATTGTCGGATCTGTTCGAGCTGTGTCTTTGGTGTTGGTGGAAGCGATGGCTGAGATTGAGATGCTGGCTTGGTGGGCTTAGGGACTGGTGCCTGCGATGTGCGGGAAGAGGACGAGAATGTGCGCGCAGCTGGAGCCGGAGCTCGCAAAGACTGCGAGAGTCGGCTAAAGACGGATTTTGTCGTCATGTTGAAAAAGACGTATGTGAATGTGCTGTGATGTGGCAAGGGTGATTGGTTGCAGAAGGATGTTCAGATGGGTACAACGACGATGAAAAGGAATGGTGTCAGTAAGAAGGATGTCAAAATTGCGAATGTGGAAAGTGTCAGGCGCCTTCCAAATTTTACGAAATCGGGACCGAAGCAGCACTTTTCCGGGAGGATCTTTGTGAGATCGGCGAGAAGAAACAAGACGCGATTTTCTGCTAAGTCTCTTCGCAATCGATCCGTTGCTCTCCCCGCTTATCGGAACGGAAGCATGATGTCGAAGAGGTGGTTTTGTGGCAGATGTTCATGCGACAACCTTGGCCGAACAACGGCGGAACTGTCGGGAGATCAAGTCCTCACAGTAGCGCAAGGCGTAGAGCCTCTCGAAGCCGTCCAGGTGGTAGCGAGCCTCAGTCCCTTGAATGCCCTGACAGTATCGCACACGCGAGACCTCGGTTGTCCCGCCGCTGTTCAAGCAACGTGGTTTTACCTCCTTGCATCCTTCAACGTTATCTTAGCTGATCTTCTCAGACGTGGATCATTGTGTGCAGGCTCCTTCAAGTATGGCTACGAGGCAGCTTGCTTGTATCTGCGCGGAGGCCCAAGGGACTGGTTCGCACGGCGAGAGACGGATGAATTTCGATGCCTCGACACACCAAGCTACGGTCAGTCTGAGCCGGGGACCCTTCCGCCCTTGGTTGATCTCCTTCCCCCCAAGTTGCGTGAGTTTTAGCATTGTGTTTGCTCTAAGATCGATGCGTCTCACTCCGGAGTCATTTCCATTGGAATATGGAACGGTCTAGTAGCACACGCGCCATTGTTGTCTGTGGAGCGGGAGAGACGAGGCTCAGGTACGGTGGCGACCTCTGGTTTGATGGGACTGAAGAGTACAGATCAGATTGTCGAGAAAGCAGCGCTTGATTGGGCAGAGAAGCTTGACTCTTGGTAGCAAAGTCAGCTGAACAAGTGGTGGTCCGAGTGTGCATGATACAGTAGCATACATGGAAACCAATTTTGGCTGCTCAGTTCGACAACAACCATGCAAGCTGCTTGGGAAAAAGCGCTTTACTGTATTTTCCAACGCCCTCCGACTTGAGCCATGATATTGTGCTGCAAACACCCCCTGGCGTTCGAGCGTTCTGCTGAGGACCTGACCAATAGCGAGGAGATATGCGGCATTGCACTGATGAAGACAACAATTGCGAAGCAACAGTGGCGCACAAGAACAGGCGGTGTGTTAGAGATGTGCGACAACGGCAGCGGTGCATGACATCCGAACTTCGAAGTGGGTCTTCCTTCCACAAACCCTCCGCATCCAACATCACGATCGGGTGGTGGAACTTTGAGTGGCGGACCATTATCATCGAATTCTCACGCTATGGCAGTTCGAGATTCTGATTGCTGCAAAGGACTGCGTGTCGGTCTTCTCGCTAAGGGCTGCTCGCGTGCAGAAGAACAAAAGCAAAGGACGAGGTCCCTTTGTTCGGCAAGCGGGGTTGTGGGAGCGCGCTCTAGCATCAACGAGACGAGATGTCGGTGACAGCAATTTTTGACAGCCGAGGTGAGCCAAGATGCAAGTCTCTGCTGGAGATGCTATTCTTGAGCATGCTCACACCACCTGAATAGAATCACACAATGAGGAGCATGGATACACAATGTGTGCTAGCTGTGCAATCGCTGATTGTCGGTCTATGTAGAGCTGCGAGCGGTGCAGTAGCCTTGGGAACACGACAAAGGGATCGGTGTTTACTACTGTACAGCATCCCGGTACAGCGGCTCCCAACGCTATTGTCCAAGAGTTTCCGCGACAAGGAGGAGAGTGTCCCGCGATATGTGCAACGGAGGATGCAAATGACCACTCATCTATGACTACAACGCAGCTTGCCCTACAGCTCCTAGCAGTGGTATTGTGTGTGATGCTGTACAGCAGTGCCGCTGAAGAAAGATATAAGGGGGGCCTGTCACTTGATCACGCTCAGCACAGCTTCTTGTCAAGCTCAGCATCGCCACCCACCGGTCAAGGGTCTCATTTGTGACTCGAACGAGATTCAGTACTTTGTTACAGTAGCTGTTTGCAAAGCCGTGTTTCATCCTGAAACAAAACTCTCCACAATCGTACTGTACCGTCTCAAACGAGCTTTTGTGCTTGGCAGCAGCACCACCACCAAACGCTGATTTCTCACTCCGAAAAAAGAAAAGACGGAAAGGGTGAGATCTGCCACGATTGCAGAAATTCGCACTCCGACTTAGCGCCAACTTAGCGCCAACTTAGCGCCAGCTTAAAGCTCGCCAGAAGAAGAGAACAGCATCACCGTTTCCAAAGCAAGCAAAGCAAGCAAAGCAGAAAGAGAGACAAGGGTCGGATTCCCCACCTCAGCAGCGCTTCCAAGTCAAAAAACAGTCTCATTTCGGGAGGCGTTTGGTGGGCAGCATCAGCCCGCACTCTGACTCTCATTTGTTCCAGACACGCACACGCAAAGCAAAGCAACGTTGCTTGTCTGCTTGTGCTGTGGCAGTCACTCAGCTCCTTCAGCCACAAAACCTTCTTTGGTTGCCTCAAGCTGCTTCGTCTTGTGTCAGCTACACAGACCACTCTGGCGACTGACTGTCGACGGTGTTGCAAGCTCCACTCGATTGGTTCACTAAACGCATTCAGATCCCTTCATCTCAAACGCTCACCAGCTCGCCCACTTGCTCCTATCCTCTTTCACTTGGTGATTCGTGTGCTGTCGTGTCAAACGCAACACTCTCTTCAGGGTCTCGAAACGCTTCATTTCCGCCACGAGCAATTCGATTCCGTTGCTTCCGATAGCGTGCCTTTTTTGTTGCGCCTGTCAAAATCCGATTCCCCGCAGAGGCGCACTTTCGAACCTCGTTCAGACCCCCCACCCTCGCCTTCGTCGTCCCTTCCGACCTCCTTCAACATCCGAAAACTCTCGTTCCTATATTCACCATCAGCATCAACCGGCCCGACCGTCCTCCCCTTCCTTCAAGCATCCTATAATCGCAAGACCTGTGCCGAGTTTCGTCTCCGTCTCATAGAATCGTCGGCGTAGCTCCGACTGCTCACTTTAGCATTCAAGCACATCAACCTCACATCCGACTCAGCCGCGGCAGCATACCCACGTATATCGGCACCATTCCGAAGCTCAGCTTAGCTCAGCGTTCCTAGACTGCCATTGAACCTCTTGCCACCTCGAGAACGCCGACAAGATGGGTGCATGCATGTCTGCCGAGCAGACGCAAGACACGCCCGAGTTCAAGAAATCCAAAGCACTCGATCGACAGATCAAGGAACATGAGAAGAATCTCTCTCGCGAAGTCAAGCTTCTTCTCCTCGGCGCCGGCGAAAGTGGTAAATCCACCATCCTCAAGTCGATGCGAATCATCCATCACATCCCATTCACCGATGAAGAACGCGAAAACTACCGTCGGCTCGTCTTCCTCAACCTCGTTCAAGGAATGAAGACCATCCTCGATGTCATGGAAGAATGGACCGTAGACTTTCAACATGAAGCCAACATCGATCATCTCTCCCTCTTCGTCACCTACCCCGATATCTCGGAGGATGAGCCATTCCCAAGTAACTACCTCGTCGCGCTCAAACATCTTTGGTCCGACCAAGGTGTCCAATCCGTCTACCGTAGAGGCAACGAAGCAGCTGTACCAGATAACATGTCCTACTACTATTCCGACCTCGACCGACTCTTCCACCCCACCTATACCCCTACCGAATCCGATATCTTACGGTGTCGCAACAAAACAACCGGCATCATCGAAACCACTTTCCCACTCCAAGACCGCGTCTATCGCATCTTCGACGTTGGTGGACAACGTTCTGAACGCAAGAAATGGATCCACTGCTTCGAAAATGTCACCGCCGTCCTCTTTTGCGTTGCCCTCTCCGGCTACGATAGCTGCCTGGTAGAGGATAAAGACTCAAACCAGATGCAAGAAGCCCTCATGCTCTTTGATTCCATTTGCAACAGTAAATGGTTTGCACGCACTTCCATGATTCTCTTCTTGAACAAGGTCGATGTCTTTAGGCAAAAAATCGCGTATAGTAGCATCAAGCATTATTTCCCCGACTACGATGGCGATGATCAAGACTTCAATGCCGCTAGAAGCTACTTCAAGGCGAGGTTTTGCAGGTTGAATAGGAGTCCGACAAAGGAGATCTATCCCAGTTTCACCAATGCCACCGATCTCTCGTTGTTGAAGATTGTCATGGCCTCGGTGACCGATATCATCTTGACGAACAACCTCAGGGATATCGTGCTATGAGGTGAACATGTTTTGCATCTGTTTCTGCTGCATCTGCATACTTTATTGAAAGCGCTTCTTCTAATTGCACTTCCCACATACCCTTTCCTCACTCTTGTCAGCTTCGTACTCGATCACACACTCACTAGGTTCCCCCTATTCAACCTTATAACTCACTCTTTCCATCGCTTTCGACCCGGCTCAAATGTATTTTTACCATTGTCTCTCCACGCAGCCTCTAGCTTTCTGAGCTGATGATTTGGCTTGCAATTGCACTGTCACTGCCAAATCTCCTTCTGTCTGAACTTACTTTACAGGCTGCACAATACTTTTGATCTGGCTCTTGGCCTCTGCGGCAGGGTATGGCTTCCTCGCCCACCTAACCTGGGTTGCCTGCTCGTAAGCATGTGCGATCTCCAGCAGCAATGGTTCCGTCCATTTTCCAGCAGTAAAATTAATCCCCGTAGGCGCATCTGGGAAGGGGAAATAGGGGAATTCCTCGCCCGCTTTGGTGTCATTCGAGTAGAAACCCATTGGGACGCTAATCACCGGGTATTGAGCTCGGTCAGCAATCGGGTACAAAGGCCAATCTCCGCCTGAAGGAGAGACTATTGCTTGCACCCCGTACTTGTTCAGCGCGGAATCGATGCCTAGATCGCGAGAAATGTGGAAGCCGTACTCGCGATGTGAGTCAACAGTGGAGTTGGGGCGAGTCTGGAGGGCTTGAATGAGATATCCTTGGTCTGTTTGGTTGCCTGGCAGTTCGAGTTCGGGGTTGGCGATTGCGAAGTAAATGATTCCGCCAAGGTCATACACCGCTGAGGGGACGTATTTGAGGTTGGAGATGTAGCTGGCGAGACCGGTGCACATTTCAGTCTGCCAAAGGACGGTCTGGGTGTTGTCGGTAGCATTGTAGCATGCAGTGAGGCTTGGGTCGGTTTCGTTGCCGATGCAATCGAGGTTGACTTCCACCATCTGAGCTCCTAGGTTGCGCAGAGTGTCGATGGATTGCCAGTATGCGTCCGTGACTTCCTTGGGGAGGTTCTGGGTCGTCGAGTTGACGAAAGAGCTTTCTCCTGTGTAGCCTAGCCTCTTTCCCGCCAACGGATGGTCGGTTTTGTGGTGGAAGTGTTTGGCATTGGCATAGTCAATACCCTTGCTCACCTTTTCCGGCTGCGTCCAAGTAGCTTCATCTCCCTCATCCCTTCCCTTGTGCGCCATCGAAGTCAAAAGATGCGCAACGTCCTTTACCGTCCTTCCAAAAGGTCCAGCCGAATCTTGAGTAGCACTGATTGGAATCACACCGTTCCTACTAACCAGCCCAATAGTCGGCTTGAGTCCGACGATGTTGTTGTAGCTTGCTGGACAAATGATTGACCCTGATGTTTGACTTCCAACCGACGCAACAGCCAAACCCGCAGCTACAACAACGGCTGAACCAGAAGAACTCGAGCAAGGGTTACCATCAGGATAGTAGGCAGAGGTACCGAATCCTCCACGCGGACTCCAACCCTGAGTCTGATTGACAAGACCACGTGCTTGAGCCCAAACACTCATGTTCGCTTTACCCAAGATGATTGCGCCCGCTTTGCGCAAGGTGGTCATCGAAGGTGAGTCACCAGGAACGATAGAGTTGAGGAGGGAATAGCTGCCTGCGGTAGTGTTCATGCCTAGCGAAGCATCGGTAGCAACGTTGTCCTTAACAATGATGGGGATTCCGTGTAGCGGGCCTCGAATCTTGCCCTCTTGTCGCTCTGCATCCAGCTTACGTGCTTCGGCGAGTGCAACGGGGCTAGTCTCGATAATAGCTCGAAGTCCAGGTCCGTTGATGTTGACTTCTCCAATACGAGCGAGGTATGCCTGCACAAGCTCTACAGCAGAATATTCGCCATTAGAGAGCCCAGACTTCAGCTCGTCAACTCCAGCATTGAGGAGGTCCGGATACGAGCTGCCATTGTTGCGGCTGACGAGGGTCGCTTCGGAGTAGTATTGAGCGTCAGCGCTGATGGGTGGAAAGGATACTTCGTCGCTGCTACTTGCGCCTGATAGGTATGCCAATAGGGTGGCAAGCACGACGACCAGCAGACTGGTGAAGGTGAGCTTAGACATTGTCGAGAGGTTGCTCCTCGCAGTCTGGTGATTGATCGCGTCGATGGTTGGGGTGATGTCTTGAACAGCGTTCGTCTTCGTCCTCGTGCTTTGAGGTGGGGGGGATGGCATGCTCAAGTGATCTGCTTGGCTATATCACCAAAGAGGAGGTCCACGACTCCATCCACGAAGGACAAAGTCGACTGCATTCTCGTTGCGATAAGAGAGTATGATAGCCGCAGGCCAAACACCCTTGGGACGCAGTCGCGGCTATGCACCCTGTCGCACAGTCTGCTACGCTCGCTCCGAACCAAGTCGACCTCGCTCGAATAGATGCAGCCTTACGATAAGACAATCTACCTCGACACCAGCCTTGGGACTCTACTGTAGTCGAAGGGGAAGCTTTGCGGAGCAGCTTCTTCCGACTTGTTGCACAGAGTTCGGCAAACCAAGCCGAACCGTCGCTACTGTTGTTTGTGACTCGCACATGTGGGAAACAAAGTTGAGGTGTGGATTGCCGTGTCTTCCTATCTGAAAAAAAGGGTCAGGAAATTGAGGCACTTTTATCGCGTAGATCGGGTGAGGCTCGAACGCATCGGGTCATGAGCAAGAGATCTGTCACCCTTTACCTTCGACAGCAGGTGCATGGCCGTACTCTGACGAGTATTCTCATCTCAACAAACCGGATCCATCGTCACTTTCACACAGTCATGCAGACACATGATGGACACGCAAAACGAAGATAGAGACGTGAGAATCTGCGCACCTATTGCAGTGTGCGCTAGTTCATATTTTGGTTAGCGTAAGTGTGTACGCTTATGCGAGAGTATGTGTTTGTGAAGGGTAGACTTGTGTACAAAGCGACATCACAGTGTGTGTGTGTGTGTGGTGATGAGTGAGTGTAGAGATGTCACGAAGCGAGACCGAAACGAATATGAGAGGGCAAAACACGAAAAGACAAAAGCGAACGAGAGAAACGCTTAGGCCTCAGTGAGCTCACGGAGACGTCGGATGGTGCTGTTGCGAGTGAAGCAGGTGTAGAGAAGATGGAAGGATGGTCAGTAACTTGCTTCTGGTGAATGAAACGTGCCGCCGATGGGAGTGCAAAATTCGCAGCGAGGGTGTAGAGATGTCCATGGAAAGGATCCCTCTTGTCCGACCAAGGCTTCCGCCTGAAATTAATCATAGCTGTTTCCATTCCTCTGCGAATCCATCTGACAACGAGATCGAGTCTGATGCGTTCATTCGAGACGGCTTCGACGTAGCTATTCGCAACTTCTCAACCTCGCTGCATGCTTCTAAGACTTTGCTCTATCCTCTCCGTGGTTTTGTTTCTTCCTTAACCAGCGTGACTGCTTAATTTGACCTGATGTTCCTTCTCTGCTCTCCCAATCGCCAACTTTGCTGAAGTTGATTTTTGTCTGGGAATACTCACGATCGGACGGTGGCAGCAGCCGAGGTGCTGAGCGTCCAAGCACCACCAGCCATGACCTTCTTGCAGGCACGGCACTCCCAGATGCCAACAGCCTTGCGCTTAACGGAGTCCTTGCCGCAGAAAGTGCAGGTGTACTTGGAGTGCTGCGAGATTTCGATCTTCTTGATCTGTCGTCGGAGCGAGGCACCGTAACGGGTACCGTACTTTCCGGTAATTCCAACCTTGACAGTGCGCTTCGACTGTGGTAGTAGTGAGATGCAAGTAAGGATGATGCGAGGCATGTATTAGTCGATCGGGTTCTGAATGCTGAATGGAATGGTGAAATGGCGTGGCGGCTTCGAATCGAAGTGACAAGGCGTGATGCTGAAAGGTTGCTGGAGACGAAGGCATGGTTGCTGCGTGTGCGAGGTTATGTCGGTGCTGAAGGCCATCCGCGACAGTCGACTTCAGATATCGGGACAGAGCTGGAGGGTCTTATGCGAGACCTCCATTCGACATTCGAGAATGATACTGCAAGTGCGCTGACAAGGATGCTGATTGTGGAAACAACTGCCAGAACTGCTCGAGCAGGACTGCAAACGACGTTAGAGCGACGACATGACAGTTCGATCGATGCCAATCATGCTGTTGCAGTGGTCCTACTGTCCTCTTATCCACTGTTTGCAGTGCAAGTATCATCATTCTTCTGCAAGGTGATCTCCCGTCCCTGCTGTTGAATTACAGTAGCATGATCATAGTTTGTAGCGGAAGCGATGATCTTTGGATTGTTCAACGGTGAAGATCGGGCGTGCTGTGACCATTGCTCTGCAATGCTCTTGACATGCGATTGTCGACTGTGCTTGTTGATCGTACTATGCGGTGCTGGTTGGAATTGTGCTGCTGTGTGTGGTGTGTATCACTGTTGATTGAGCCGTTGCCGTTGACAATGTCAACACTTACCATCTTGACTATGTGTATGTGTGGGGTTGGTCTAGAGGGAAAGGATGACGATGGCGACGAGCATCAACTACCCTTGCGCTTTGCTGTTCTCAGTCGCACACTCAATCACATCCACACATTCGCAGGCCTGCCCGTCTATCAGTGTCTGCCCACTCAGCCCGAGTCCGGACGAAAATCCTGGCTCAGGCTGGCTTTCTTGGCTACGCCCTGCTGGCTCGCTCGAGGTTCACTCGCTCGACTCTCGCTCTGCGAAGATCCAAGATACTGGCGCTGCTGTTGAGTTTCTTCTCGACCCTGTCCTGGCTTCGGTATCTTAGATCCTGGCTACAAAATTTGAAGTCAGTCTGCGCCTTGAATTCGAGGGGTTTCGACGTGCTTGGCTGGAAAGCGAGAAAATCGAGTATACAGCAGAGCGCGACCTGAATTTGCAGTAAGTTTGAATCGTGGGAACTTTTGTTTCTGGCCTGCCAAATCAGACGGTTCCGAAATTCCTGCTCGGTAAGATCAATCGGCATCGGGACTAACACGCGCGGCAAGTCAGATCATCAGCGTCGATGGGCACGCGTGTTCTTTTCTGTGTGCCTTGGTACGCCCTAACATCCTGTTTTCAAAAATGCTCCGGAACGCGTTTCAGCGGATGTGTTGCCGAGAGCCGAATTGGCGTGTCGATCCAGATTAGACTGCGCTTGAGCCAACCAACACTTTCACCCGCGTTTCCAAACACTCAACCCCGCATAACAACGGAGCCTTTTGTTCATGCTTTCAAGCATCATCACCACCTTCGCGAACACCACAACACCACAACACCACAAGCCCTCGATGCACCCTCAACACAATTTGTAAAAACGGCTTCAGCCTAGTCGTTCGGCGCTTACAGCCTCATCATCCATCTCGTCCTCCCATAGGGCCACCCCGCCTGGGATCGAATCGCAATGTCGGACGCCTTCACATCCTGGCAAGAGAGGCCAGAGAGACTTCTCCCCTCTCGCAGCCGGAGCGGCATCAGCAGCTTTGGCGATGGCGCCTTTCAAGATGCCTCTACCGCTCCCCATCCTACCGAAAAGTGGATACAGGACCAGGTCAGGATCAAAAGCGAGGCTGCTCGTACCGACGAACTAGATCAGTTCGGTATACCCATCCATCCCTCCCAGTCGAGATCATCACGTCTCAACGCCCAAGCCTCTTCCACAAGAGACACAGCCTCTGATGCCTCGCAAAACGCTGTCTCTTCTTCCACATTCAAGCCGTCATCTTCTTCACGTCATCTCCTCTCCACGACATCCACGAGCAACAACAGGTTGGATGCTCACGCCTCACCCTCCCCTTGGCAAGTGCTGCCCGCAGACCCTTCGCCGTCCGCCTCTCGCATAGTTTCACAGCCCGAAGAAGCCGAGGAGGACGAGAATGTAGGTCTCTTGCTCGGTCAGTCCAAACGCAGAAGACGTAAGGACTCCTACTCTTCCTTCGGTAGCAGTGTGCTTCCCGCCCCACCATTTGCATCCGGAGCACGCTACAACGCGCACGGCAGCAGCAACAATGGATTGGCCGCCTCAAGGCAGCCGATGCTCGCCAAGCAGGGTCGCTCCACATATCCTCCCAGCAATCACTCGGGTGCAGCCCCTGCGTCGCGTCATCTCGCGCCTTCCATAGACGCTTTCGCCCACCAGCAGCCACAAATGGAGCCGCAATACGCGCGTCAACGCCACCAATCCAGCGTCATGGCTTCACGCCCTTCCGGCTTTGACCTCGACGACTGGCTCAGAACATCTCAAGCGCCGGCTGGTCTTCGGACATCTCCCAGTCTAGGAACCCTCGCGACTTTTGACCGTCCCGATCGTAGAAGCGCAGCATTGAGCGAGGCTGGCCAACGCCGTCGACGTCCGCAAGGAGGCTCAACATCAGGACTCAGCGCGGGCGTGCTTAGTGCTGGTCCCGAATCACCTCGAAGTCGCAGAAAGGCCAGCGCGTCAGCATCGCGCCGCGAATCAAGCGGCTACTCTTCTCTTTCTCCAGACCACCCAGCTTTCATGGCCTCACAGGAGCTAAGCAGAGAAGCAGAGAGTCGTACCATTGATACGATCGAGGAGTGGCGCGCCAAGGCTGATCCGCAACCATCCGCAACCACCGTTGAGAGCGCTTTGTCTGCAGCACAGCAACGTCCAACCACCGGTGAGCTGTCCGAGTCAGCAACACGTCGAAGACGCAAGAGCTCGATCAAAGGTAGTTCACGTCCTGTCTCCATGGACGAACCTGCTCCACCATTGCCATCCATCCCTGCAGTATTTACAGCAGAGTCAGTGACCTCCAAGAGCGGTCGACGCAGAAGAAAGGGCACAGAAACGTCTCTTGCCGGCCTCTTATCGCCCGACAGGGCCTCGACATCTCACCGTAAAGCAGGAACGGCAACGACACCAGCATTGCCGACTCCGCCGCCAGGACTGCGCGATCTATACGCACTCTCTGGCTTGGGATCACAAGCAGATACTCCCGTCCGTCGCTTGATCCGTTGGCTCGCCAAGGAGCAGCTCAAAAGTGTCATTTTACCGCTTGTGCTGTTGACGGCCTTCTTGGTCCGTTGGATGGTAGCGAGCGGCGACTGGAGCGGTCGCGGCATTGAACCCATGCACGGTGACTTCGAAGCACAGAGACACTGGATCGAATTGACACACCACCTACCGACATCGAAGTGGTACTTTTATGACTTGCAGTATTGGGGTCTTGACTACCCTCCACTGACTGCGTGGGTCAGTCTGGCCTGCGGATACGCTAGCCGACTCTTCCCGTCAACAAAGGCCGGCTTTGCATTCGAGACTTCAAGGGGCAACGAAGATGCAGCAACAGTGACTTTCATGCGCGCTACAGTGATTTTCGGCGACTTGCTTGTCTACCTGCCTGCTATCGCGCTTTTCATCACACGCAAGCTCGAGGGGCGTGGCAAACGCACGCAGGCCATCGCGTTGTTCTCGATTCTACTCCAGCCCGCACTCATCTTGATCGACCACGGCCATTTCCAGTACAACAGCATCATGCTTGGTTTCAGTGCTGCATGCTTTGCCCTTCTCCACACCACACTGCCCAATCCGGATGCCTCCTCCTCTCAGTCTGCGCGCAACCGCAACCAAGCAGTTGCCGACCTCTCCCGCCGCCTCAGCTACGAATACATCGCGGCCGCTGTTCTCTTCTGCCTCAGCCTTTCCTTCAAGCAGATGGCGCTATACTACGCACCCGCTGTATTCGCCGTCATGCTTGGCCGTTGCATCGGTCTAGCACGCATCGATCCCGAACGAGGACTCACGCTGTTCATCGGTCTTGGTCTCGCAGTAGTCCTCACGTTCGGCATCGTTTTCGCACTGTGGCTCACAAGCCTAGAACAGATCGGACAGCTGGTACACCGCATATTCCCTCTCGCACGCGGCCTGTTCGAGGACAAAGTCGCCAACGTGTGGTGCTTTCTCTCTGTCCTCCCTCTTCCAGCACGTTTTAAGCTGAAGAACATGATGGCGGCCACAGCACTAGCGAGGTTGAGCCTGTTGGTAACATTGGTCGCGATCTTGCCTGGGTGTTATCTGTTGTTCTGGGCCTCTAGTCAGACGGCAAAGATGGAAATGATGGTCGCCCAGGAGACTGTGCAGAAGCGCATAACCAGCAGCACTGCGGACAGAGCGACAGCCATCAGCGCTGCAGGCAGCGTCAAAGCACCCACTATCGCGGCGTCACAGCGTTCTGTCAACACACGCAACCATCGTTCACCATCCGTCATCGGATCAGCCGCGGGCGCGCCCGCACGGTCAGAGATCGAATCTCTCCTAGCCGGATCCGTATCCAAATCCCTCAGCGGGAGAATCAGCCACGTCGGCCCACCAACCGACACTCTCGACCGCCAGAATCTCATCTCACACGATTCCGACTACCACCACCTTGACAACGCTCGCCCAGTCGCATCATCCCTCCCCTCCCCGGCCGCGCAAATGCTACCCTACGGCCTTACTAGTGTCTCCTGCGCCTTTTTCCTATTCGGCTTTCAAACTCACGAGAAATCCATCCTTCTTCCCCTACTGCCACTCACTCTCATCTTGGGAGCAAAAGGCGATACATGGGGAGGAAACATTACCAGTGCTCGAGACTGGGAGTGGACGGTCTGGTTTAACAATATTGCCACTTTCTCGCTCTTTCCGCTGCTGAAGAAGGATGGGCAAGCACTGCAGTATGCGGTTCTGGTGGTCGGATGGAATTGGTTCGTTGGCAATCTTGCTGTTCCTTTCCAGCCGCTGAATAGTGTCAAGGGTGCGGTGAAGGGTGGTTCATTCTTTAGAAGATTGAGCACTTTGACGTATCTAGCAGCGGTGGGATCGCATGTGGTGGAGTTG
Organism: Ustilago loliicola; assembly: GCA_022963135.1. NCBI lineage: Eukaryota > Fungi > Basidiomycota > Ustilaginomycetes > Ustilaginales > Ustilaginaceae > Ustilago > Ustilago loliicola. Next base: position 766,583 of record JALCUU010000002.1, on the reverse strand, counting down.
TTGGTGCCGAGGTTGCTGCCCGGTTTGCAGAGCAGAGTGTGGGCTAGGTATCCGGATATCTACCCGGTTCTCAATGTCTTGTTGACCACGCCGTGCTTCATGGTTGTGTTCGTCTGGGCGCTTATTCGACAAATCCAAGTCGCTTTTGCTAACGGACTTGATCTCTCACTCAGCACCAGCAAGAGCAAAAGCTCTTCAAAGGGCACCAAATCATCTTAATCAGTCACACACATTGCAGCCGCTCTACACTACAGCACGTTGTACTGCAATCCACATTGCCAATCATACCCATTACAGTGCTTGATCTATGCAGCGAGTGTATCATCCAACCTCGCCCGCGCCTCAGCTCTCTCCCTCTGCACGCGTTCGGCAAAGAACCCACTATAGTCCAACCGCAACAGCAATTGCTCTAAATGTCTTCTTGCTGAGCCCATACTACCGCTTATGTCGATTCTCCCTCCAGTCTCTTTAGCGCCAGTGGAGAGATTGAGTTGAGCGACAGAGATAGACATCGATCCGATGCCAGTTGCGCTTTCGTCCTCTGCTCCCGGCCCTGATGCTGACGAGGGCGAAGAGGAGGATGAGAGGAGTTTGAAGAATCGCATAAGCTCTCCGTCCAGCTCCGTTGTGGTCTGATCAACAACCTGCTGTCGGTCTTGCACTAGCTTGCTTGTTTCTGCAGCGGAATCGGGAGTCGAAGTCTCTCCGAGCAGCGGTGGAAGCACGTCTCCACCCCATCGTTCAACTACACCCACGAAGCGGTCGCAGATGTCTAGAATGGAGCGGACCAAACTCGAGGCTACGGGAGAGGAGAGAAGGAGACCGTCTTGAACAAATGCGAGGAAAGCAGTGTGCGAGGCGCGGAGAGAGGCAAAGTCGAGGACTGCGTCAGTGTCTTTCTCCGCTTCATCAACGATAGCGCCGTTGGGTCGGATGGTCTCCGCGCCATCGACGATGGACGATGGGGGACGAGTGGAGGATGAGACGAAGCGACGGCCTGCACGACCGCCTCCGGTGATGCTAGCTGGTGGAGCAGGGGTGGGACCTGAGACTGGGAATGCTAGGCGTCGATGTGGTGCGCGTCCACCGGCGCCACCGATGACAGTTGGGGCACGTGAAGTACCAGCAATCGTGCTTCCACTGACTCTCCTTTGCCGCCCCTCCTCGCCATACGCTTCACTCGGTGCAGCAGAGTCCAACTTTGGCGATGAAGGGCGGGGCTGTTGCTGTTCTGAATCTTTCCTCGTCCTCACTCCCACTCTCCCGAATCCCATACCTACTCCCTGTGCTGGTTCCAGACTAGCCCTCAACTCCTCAGTCAGTCCTCCGAACTGCGCATCAATGATATCCGTCTGAAAATGCCCCAACAGCGTGTCCAAGAACCACTTCATACTCCTCACCACACCCCAACTGCATCTTAACAGCTTCGCGCGCTGTTTCTCCTCCCTTGAATCCACGCCTCCCTCGCCTGTACCAGTGAATTTCCTCCTCCCGCGCTGATTCTTACTCAGTGCAATCCAGCAATCGAGCACCCGTGACTGAACTTTCTTGATCGCGATCAGGTATGAAAAGACGCGTGAATACGCTGCGAGGTCAGAGGCAGAAAGGAAGAGGTCGAGTGGGAACACGGCTGTGTAGTGAAGCTGAGCAGGAACTCCGATCAAGTAGTCGTCGAATCTTGTTGATCCTGTAGAGCTTGACGCCCCAATGGCTGCCGTCGTATTGGCATTCGCCGCAGCAGCAGTGCCCCGCACCTTGGCATTTCGCGCACCAACCAAGCTAGGCCTGTATCCGCCCTTCGGAAGGACAAAGCGCAACCTTTGCAACGAAGCGTCATCCTCAGCCCACGTCCCCACCGTAGCTCTGCGGAGAGAGAGCTCGAGATCGCTAGTTCGGATCATACTCGCTGCGGCCGACCTGGCGCGGTAAAGCTTGTTCTTGCGCATCGTTTCTACTTCCTCCAGCAGCGAGAGTATGTAGGGTCCGTTACGGTGCAAGAAGTAGTCTCCTAGGCATTGAAGAGAGGTGAAGACGACCGAGGTGGTGAGGATGTTGCGGAAGATCCATTCTGAGACGTCGTTCCGCAATGACTGGATTGCGCGGTCGAGGTCGGATGGTCGACTAGGCCGCACACCTGCGCTCGCTAGTGCTGATTCGTGGATCTGCATCGTTGTAGAGGGTGGCCCGGAGAGCGCTGAGTGCCGGGTTCGAGCGTTATCAAGATGTGCGGAGGAAGCATTAGCATAGCGGATAGTGTACAGCGCTCGACCGACGTAAAGAATCGAATCGGCTGTAGACTCGGATACCGAAGCGGGGAGGGCATCGGGTCGAAAAGCCCAAGTGTTGCCTGATGAAGAAGCAGCCCAGTCTGCTAGCCCATCCCCGTGAGCGGCGGCGAGGTTGTCTGTATGTGCATCCTTGCCGGTGCCGTCGATCCAGTGCACAAGCTGATCTCGGCAGATCAACGTGCGCTTGGATGCATGGGGATCGGCGATACCTCCAGGACGATAAATCTCACCTCTGCAGACCCACGCTACGAGATGTTGCATCCAGCTATCCTCCACAGCATTGCGGAGACGTGACATGTGCTTCGCCACACGCTCGACACCTGTAGAAGCTTTCAGACTGAGCAAGTCGATGAGTAGTCCACCTGTCCATTCTGCTGGGAATGACGCTTCCCCTTCCGCTTTTCCTTCCTGTCTTGGTGCGTTTATGCTGGGGTCCTTGGCAAACGCAACATCTCTTCCCTTGTTCGGCCCTCGCAGCAACAACGTCACGAGATCGTCCAGTGCTGTAAGTGGAGCATCCCACATCTCGAACCGAGCTCTAAGATTAGCTAGACTGACAAAGCCCGTCCCTGCAACCAACTCTACGTCCTTATCCAACACCAGCCTTTCTGTCTGTAGCACGAGCGCATGGTATTCGGCTAGAATCGACAGCAACGTCGAACACAATGGAACGAGATGAAGTGTTGGTTGCAGCTCAAGCTCCTTTTGTGCATCCTTGCTATTGGTTGAGCGGCTGCTGGCGAGAGAGTTGGCGCGCAAGGCTGAGCGAACAGCACGTTGTCGAGCAGCTTCGATCTGGGACTCGGCAAAGGTCTTGATGCGGGTATAGCGGGTATAGTAGGTGGCGAGGTGGTTGAGGATTTCAATCTCGGATGGGTGAAGGAAGTCGAGATCGTCTCGTACTTTGAAGGCTGCCGAAGGTGAGCCAGCGGCGGTCGAGGAAGAGGCGAACAGACTGGAAGGATGGCCGGCCAGCATGGCCAGTAGCTCAGCAATCATGTTGGCGGGCTGGCGTCGGGTACTGCATCGATGAGAGGGTATCGGTGTGCGAGATTGCAGCGTTTTGGCGACAGTGATACTGGCGTCGGCAGCAATTATAATGAAGGTATTGGTGGTTGATGATGACCAGGATCGAAGCAACAAAAAGTGTTGGTCTTTGCTTTTCTCAGGCTCAAGACAGCTTACCGCGACGCGTCTCGAAAAACTCAACTTTGTTACATCGATATGATCAACATGTTAACATTCCGCCTGTGGAGGTGTTACAGTACAGTCAAACCTCTCGAAATGACACATTATTTATTTTAAAATTTTCGTAAATTATTTTGACATCCTCAAGCAGTAGAATTCTTGTAGCTCATCACTCAGAATACCTATGGAAGTGTGAGAGCTTTTAAACTGAATGTGTGACTATAGAATTGATTGTGATACAGTGAGTCAAGAGAAACAGGCTGAGAAAGCATCTGAAACTTTTTGGGTCAGAAGACCATGGTCTGCCAGGGTATCCTGAGCTGACTTGAGAGTCTTGAACTGCTCTTCCACCACTCCTGTAGCACTCTATGGGCCCTTATCAAGCTCTTCTGGCGCTACAGATGGGCTAGGAGTCCAAAGTGTCTTTGGTATCCTCTATTCCTGCCAGTGCTTCCTCCTCACCTGATGATCACACTACATCATGGATAGTGGCCTCTGTTAGCTTCTTCAGTATCCAGAGCTGGTTGAGAGGCTCAGAACAATATACATATCATATACCTTTGAAGCATTATTTAAGCACTGCAAGATGATGCTAGATTTTTTTCTCCTTTTTCAGGCCAAAATTAAAACGCGATTTCCGAATTATTTTATTCAATTTACATGTGTCATTTCGAGAGGTGTGACTGTATGCGGTCATATGCACGATGATCAAGGGTTTGTGCGAATGTGGGGCATCTGATCCTAACTTTGACCCACTGTAGTCAGCATTGGCGCTCATCAAGCTTGTACAAGCATGTCAACTTCACCCGCCGGTTTTGATCTTCTCCACCATCATCATCATGATCATCATAGAGCTCCAGTGAACACCATCCATGTCCTCGCTATACCAAAAGATCCGCTCCGTCCCCTTCGACGTGCTCTGGAGGATGGCGCTGGTGCGACTTCCCAGAGCTGTCCCTCTCTCTACACTCAGATGGACATCACCGGAAGGACCCCATCCATTTATCTTCCATATGCCCTCGCGGTCCAAGGAATACACAATCCCGCTACACATCTTCATCCCCACCAACTTGTACGAAAATCCGCGTGCCAACGGAGCTCCCGTCCTGGTCGACTTCCACGGAGGAGGCTTCTACCTCGGCTCATGTTTGGAGCAAGCACCCTTCTGCGCATACATGGCGCGAGAGCTCGATAGTATCGTCATCAGTGTCGATTATCGTATGGGACCTTTCCATCGCTTCCCTGCAGCCATCGAAGATGGTGAAGACGTGTTGAGCGCTATTCTGGAGACCGACTTCCCAGGCTACGAGCCTCTGCGCCGAGCGATCGTCGCAAGGATACAGTCCGAGCGCGCAAAGATCGCTAGAAAAGGAGAAGCAGCAGTCAACAAGCAGCACAAGGAACAACTGCAACAAGGAAAGATCGAGCAGGTCTCGCTGCCCACGTCCTCTTGCTCCTCCTCGACAACATCAACCACAAAAACGAAAGATACCTCCTTCGGCTTCGACTCAAGCAAAGTAGCAGTCTCAGGCTTCAGCTCGGGCGGAAACCTCGCTCTCAACCTCGTCCTTCACATCAAGCCACCGGAGCTCGAAACCGAATGGCCAAGCAAATTCGCTCAGGACCACCCAGCACCTATCCCCCTCCTCCTTTTCTACCCATCTTTCGACCTCCGTCAGCTCCCTTCCGAACGCTCACGACCGCAACATATGGGTCTCCCCTCCGCCTTCTGGACCCAAGTCGCTGACTCGCTCGCACCGACCTACGCAGAAGGAGAACAAACGACGCATCCCCGTGTATCACCCGGTCTGGCATCACTAGAGTCCCTTCATCCAGCAGCACGCATGTTCCTCGTACTCTGCGAACTAGACACACTCGCAGAACAGTCCAAAGCATGGGTCAAGAAGATCCAGGCACACGAGCGTACAGAGCATCTCGTCGTAGAGGATGTGGCGAACATGAAACATGGTTGGACGCAGATGCCGGATGGATGGCTATCCGAGGAGGAAAAGCAAGCGAAGGAGGTCGTGTTTGCAAAAGCAACTGCGTTTGTTGAGTGGGCCTGGAACGGATCAAAGGAGACAGACAAGCCAGAGTCGGAGACCGTTGTGCCGCAAAAGGACACTGGGGAAGCACAGACTGCTGAAATTCAGTCCTAGCTCACGATATACCAATACATTGATGAAGCTAGATCAAGATTCGAAATGAGTGTGTTTAACGGGTATACAGGAAGAAACGAAACAAGTTTGTGAGAAGGTTTAGAAGCCGCGCGAGCCAGGGTACGCGTGAACAACGACTGCTTCGCCAGCTCGTCGCTTAGACATGGTCGGAGCAGGAGCACCGAAGAGACCGTCCATGGCACTGACCCACTCGTCAGGTGTGCACTGAGGACGGGGACCCTGCTTGCGGTCGTTGACGTCGATTCCGATCTTGGCCCATACTTCGGCGATCTCAGTTTCGCGGTAGCTGGGAAGCTGGTCGGTCTTTGTGGCAGATGTCTTCTTGCTGCGGAAGAAGATGCGGGTGAAAATGTTCTTCTTGGTAGAAGTCAGGGCAGGAGTTGCAGAAGTTTCGGCAGAATCGTACGCCGGAGGGCTGCTGACGATCTCGATGGAGGACTGTAGAAAATAGATGCGAAACCGTGCCATTGGTCAGCTACTGTTGGCAAAGTAGATTGAAACTGGATTGCGGACACTTACCTTGTTGCTATAAGTCTCGCTGGTGACTGAAGCACTGGGCTTGCAGAAATGAACCTCGCACTGCTCAGGCACGGTGCTGGCAGAGGACTGGGAGGGAGAGAGGTCGTCGAAGATGCACATAGTGAGAAGGTTTTCGAATAGAACGGAATGGAGGCGAAGGAGCAGGGTAAGAAGGTGCAGAACCGAGTAGCGAAGGCTGGTTGAGTTACTGGAGAGAGGGGAAGTAGACTCGTTCATAGGCCTGTATATATCTCTTTCCACAAAACTAGACTTCTACTCAGCACAAGACTCAGCACAGGAGGGTTCGGCCTTGTACGACAACAATGCAACTCAGCCCAAGCTTGATGGTGATGATCGGACTGACACACAGAACAGTGGCGGTCAAAGCGCGGGAGATCAGCAGAATGACACCTGTCAAGATTCCAATCACGCTTGATTAGCGATGAGGCAGCTGACACTTGGTGGGGACAGCCTTGGAATTCCGAATTCGGCACTACAGCGCGCTCTCTTTTTTTTTGGCGGCGTGTGTCAGGACCCTGATCCGCGACGAGAACAATAACGTCCCACCGAAGCGGCACGGCTTGATTTGTGAAAGGGCTTCCGCAATTCCCCACTTCATCTATCACAGCTCTAATCCTTCACCGTGCTCATCAATCGCCGCTCGACTAAGCAAATCAGATGTTCGACGTAGATTTTCAAGATCCCCTGAATGCAGGCGCTCGTGTACACGACTCACAGTCGTTCACGTCTCGGCAAACAAAGCACGAACTTGGAATCGAAGGCGCAATTGGAAGTGCAAGCTTCACACGCACAACACAAGCTGTCAAACGGATGAGTGAAGGGAGAAAGCGTCTTTCGATAGATGATGCTAAGCACAGCGAAGTCTGGTATGTACAGCACGCGTCATTTGGTTTTCCAGATTTTCTTGGACTTGGAAAATTCATCGTATCCCCTCATCACCAGCATCTCCTGTAATCAGCATATCTCCCTCAATTTTGCATCAAATGGAATCATCTAGCATATAATCTGGCCCCTCCAGACACCATCTACTCACTTCTCAAGAGAAACCTGCATGTATATCACTCAGATCAGCAGGATGGAAGCTTCCAAAAATTGCAGCTCACCTGGGCCTCAACTATGACACTATATACAAGTTCTGCAAGTGCTATGACACCACTGGCAGCAAGGAGAGTGCATATTCTACTGCTGTAAACCCAAAGTACAGCCCACAAGCTATCAGAAACATGATCAGAAACACACAAAAGGATGCACAGAGCAGAAGAACTCCTTTGAAAGAGATTGGACAGCAAAATGATGGTATGTCAGCCAGTACAGTCAGTAGGCATCTCAAAAAAGTGGGAATCAAGAGCTATAAGGCCACCAGGAGTACCCTTGCTATCCCCAGCCAACAGGAGAAAGAGGTTTGCTTTTGCAATGCAGCACAGAGACTGGACAGTAGAAGATTGGAAGAAGGTGCTCTGGACAGATGAATCTGCAGTATCAAAACAGGACTACAGACATTACCATTGTCTTAGGAGACCACAGCAGAAGTTTCATCCAGCATGTCTGCAGGCCACTACAAAGTCAGGATCAGTCAAAGTTATGGTGTGGGGATGCTTCATTGGACAGCAAAGGGGCCTATTGATCAGGATGCCTTCAGGGAAGATAAAGAGTAAAGACTATATGAAGATCATGGAAGAAGAGGTCTTTGTATGGTTCAAAGGGCTGTCAGAGGACTCTATTTGGATGCAAGACAATGCTCCTATCCATCAAAGTGCCTATAGCAAGCAGGGCTTCAAGTTATATGAGATCAAGACCATGACATAGCCACCACAATCTCCAGACCTGAATCCCATTGAAAACCTATGGGCTTTCCTCAAGCACAGGCTCTACAAAGGCTCCCCACATCTCTATCTAGTACAAGGAGGAGCTGAAAGGACAAAGAAAGCAATCTTTGAAGCACTCCTACAAGCTTGGGAGACCATTGAAGAAGATTACCTTGGTAAGCTTCTAGAAAGCATGCCAAGAAGGATGGAAGCTGTAATTAAGGCCAAAGGTGGTCAAACAAGGTTCTGATTTGCGGATTCTGCACTCAAGCAATCAAAGTAGGTGTTCACAAAAAATCTGCCAAGGTTGTATTGTGAGATGAGTAGGAATATTCATGTATAGTGACACAGGGGGGGGGGAGCGAATTTTGTGATAGTGAAATCTGGAAAACCAAATGACGCGTGCTGTATATGAGATTGTGACAATGTACAACAGGCTTAATCAAAAGAAGTGCACCAGCGTGAGTCGTTAAGAGTCGCAGCTAGCAACGTCGCTTGGAGGGGAGTGTCGGTTGTGGTGGTGACCGCGAGCAATAAAGGGATGACCAGTAGACCTGCTCGAGCTGCCAATGCCACAAACAGCGGCGTTAGGAATGTATCCGTCAGGAGCAGGGTCAGCGTCACCGCTGTGACGGCCAGTGAAAGCAAGGTAGCCATCCTCGTCCTTCCTCTGGCAACCAGTCCTGTCAATGTGAGCCTTGGAGCACTTGACCCTCTTAGGTCTGCCGTTCATGTTGACAGAGTTGCCCCAGTCGGTCATTCTCCACATGCAACCATGCTGAATATCCTTGGGCAGGTTCGCGCAACCAGCAGCGTTGGTGTCGAGACCACCGTACGGCACACCCCACTTGCTCATGTCGGTACCCTTCCACTGAGCAGGGCAGCCTTGAGTATTAGCGCCAACACCCATACCAGGCACAAGAATGTCGAGACCATCACTGGGCATATCACCAATGTTGATGACCTGGTAGAACAGGGTGTTTATCTTGCCAGCCTTGGAACCGACAAATTCGGCAACGTAACAGGCACACATGTCCTTTTCCGTAATGCTGGCCATGGCAGCGAATCCGTAGCCGAGTGTAGGGTTGGTCGAGTCGGTCCAAGGCTGTTGGCAACTGCACTGGAATTCGAAGCCACCACCGCAGCCGGAGGAGTTGGAGTCGTCACGGTGAGGACCAGTAACGAGGGTCTTGCCGTCGGCTTGACAAACAGCAACGGGGTTATACACCGGCGCTTTTCCAGGCCAGCTTCCGCTTGGCTTACAGCAATCCCAGTACATGGTAGCAGCGGTGGACTCGACGACCGGCGCAAAGAAACCGACGGTAGCAGCCATGACGGCGAGGAGGAGGGTCGACTTGCAAAACACCATCTTGACGGAAGTTCAATGGCGTCAAAAAAGGGATTAAAGAAAAGAGATTGATAAAATGGGAAAAGAATCGAGTCGGAGAAGAAAGATTGTGTAGAGAAGCTCGGCTTAAGTATGACGAGAAGGATCGGAACGTTGCCTATCAAAGGGACGACCGAGCGAAGGAGTATGTGAAGATGCTAGAGTGCTTCAGTGTGAGTAAGAATGAGTCGGGTCTACCGTCTCGAAGCAGACAACTCGCACAGCAAGTCGCCGGTGTAGTTAGAGAGAGAGGGAGGAGTCAGTGAGAATGAACAACGAGGAAGGATTGAGGGAAGCAGAGGTTAGGAGGAGACGCCTGCAGGCTTTATATCCCTGCTTTGATCCCCTGCTTACCCCGCCCCTCTTCAGCACAGCAGCACACAACGACCCACTTCCTCACGCCTGTTCCTGTTGACAAGCTCTGCGAGTGCCTGAGACACCGCCATCGAGCATCGTGTCACGAGACGCAGGGCCGTTGCTCGGTCATGATGCACGGTTGTTGCCCTCTATTTGATGCACGGTTGTTGCCCTCCATTGTTTGTCTTCGAGCCCTAAGGCGTCGCAACCGTGTCCTCCTTCGGTCGGACGGAAACTTGTCCCTATTCCTACCCCTATCTGCAACGATCGGTCGGTCGGTGGAAGTGCGAGTCATGGTGGGCTTGGCGCCACGAAAGTGGGTGTGTGACCTGACAACGAGCTCTGTGAACAGTATCTCCAGATGAAGGATCAGCGCCAAACGATCCGTTCACAACAGCAGTCGCGGCGTCTTCGAAAGACAATGACCGCCTTCGATTGGCTCGAGGTTCGTGTTGGCTTGTGAGCAAGCAGGCTTGCAACTGCGGAAATCTAGATCCTTCCTCATGAGAAGAAGCACGACGGTGGTACAGTCAACCCTCTCGAAATGACACATTATTTATTTTAAAATTTTCGTAAATTATTTTGATGTCCCCAAGCAGTAAAACTCTTGTAGCTCATCACTTAGAGCACCTATGGAAGTGTGAGAGCTTTTAAACTAAATGTGTGACTACATAATTGATTGTGATACAGTAGGATGAGAGCTACAAGCTGAGAAAGCATCTGAAACTTTTTAGGTCAGAAGACCATGGTCTGCCAGGGTATCCTGAGCTGACTTGAGAGTCTTGAACTGCTCTTCCACCACTCCTGTAGCACTCTATGGGCCCTTATCAAGCTCTTCTGGCGCTACAGATGGGCTAGGAGTCCAAAGTGTCTTTGGTATCCTCTATTCCTGCCAGTGCTTCCTCCTCACCTGATGATCACACTACATCATGGATAGTGGCCTCTGTTAGCTTCTTCAGTATCCAGAGCTGGTTGAGAGGCTCAGAACAATATACATATCATATACCTTTGAAGCATTATTTAAGCACTGCAAGATGATGCTAGATTTTTTTCTCCTTTTTCAGGCCAAAATTAAAACGCGATTTCCGAATTATTTTATTCAATTTACATGTGTCATTTCGAAAGGTTTAACTGTAGCCGAGATACACTGCATCCTTTGGCTTGCATGCGGCTTGCTGATCCACGTGAGATGTACTTCATTCCGCCGCCGCCGCCGCTGCAGCAAACCCTGTTACATAGGGAACGGCGCTAGTCGACCGGTGAATTCCACGTGGAAAGGAGGATCAAGGAGAGATTTGCGGAGCTGTCAAAGAAAAGGAAAACAAAAACCCAGGGAAAAAAAGAGGCTTCGAAATTCTCAAAAAAGGGCGTCAGGATCGGGAGGAAGGTGACCGATCGAGTGTTGCGATCGATCACAAAGCCAAAAGGTTGAACAGCGTCTGTGCTCTGCGGTTCTGCAGTTGCAACTTTTTCGCGACGCGGATTCTTCTTCTCGATGTTCTTCATTTCTACTCCTCCACCATCTCATATCTCTTCTCGTCTTCGTTGAGCAGCACTCGCCATTCCGCATCCGACGAGAGCTGCAGAGCAGACATTGTCAGCCCTCATCATCCGACCACGCACGCGACAGCACATCCAGTCAGCTGCGTTGTCCTCGACTGGGATGCTCGTCTGAGCACAGACCTTCACCTTCCCGACTCTTCGCCCATCCGTACAGAGTCTGCGGAGCCTTCTGAAACAACATCAGAGCTTGGCTGTCCATATTGTTCCTGCGCAAAAGCTTTCTTGCTGATCCTCTGCTCACATTGTCACGATGCCCGCTCTTCCGACTACCTCCACTTCGAGCGGCACAGGCAGTGTTGCTGTCTTCGAACCCGCACGCTTTGAGCGTCTTCATCGCATCATCAACGAAGCTGCGTCCAACCCTGTCCGCCTCTCTCGCTCCAACGACTGGTTCGTCACCATCGACAGGAATCGTTCCGACCTAGCGGACCTCGGCAGAGTCCGTCCACCATCTGATGTCGAGCGCAAAGAGATCGAGTCTGGTAAGTTCACACACTATCGACTATAGCTCATAGACAGAGCTTTGCAGTAGCTGCTGCCTCGTTGTCTCAGCAAATGCTGATCAGTTCTGCTTCGGATTCGATCTTCATGTTCCTTTTCACAGGCAAAATCACAATCAATGGCAACACACAGAACCTCAACCCCGACTTTGCACAACAATCGCTCTTACTGGCTCGCGAACTAGCCGTCTCAGAACACTATGCCGCTTCTTTGCTCCAGCAGGGTCTCGCAGGCTGTGCAAAGTGGGGTCGTCCTGCAGTTGAAGTCGCATGCATTCTCTATCACCGCGAGAGACTTGCCCTTCTCGCATGTCTCAAAGAGCTCTTCCGCAATGCTCTCACCATGCCCTTCGAAGAGGATGTCGAGGCGCAACGCATGGGTATGAAGATGGAGCAGCTTGTCGAGTCGCTTGTCTCTATCGAAACATCCGTCACCTCCGGCACTGCATCCACCTCGACACGCAAAGTTACCCTTCCCGAAAGGATTCTCGTTGAGATTGACAATGCAAAGCAGTCTTCCTCACGCGTCAAGACTTCACTGGAATCGCCCAACCCCAACACCGCCAACCAAGGCATCCAGACACAGACCTCCAACTTCCTCGGTCTGGGCACCAGCCAATCTGCAGCACAGCCAGCATCCACATCCACAGCCATCAACGGCAGGCTTAGCGACGAAATCCAGCTCGACCGCCTTGGCTGGTTGCGCGAAGAGCGACGCGAGCTCGGTCACCTCCTCTACTTGCTCTCCATCTCGTCTCTTCTGACACCTTCCAACATCTCGGCAATCCTTCGCTGGCTCGCTGCCGTTTCTGCAGAGTCATACGACGAGATGACCATCTACATTCTAACCGCGCTGCTTGGTGCCATCGATGCTACCCCAGACGCTCGAGCTGCCATGGCGGATCGAGCCAGCAGAGGTACACTTCGCAAGACCGTGGAATCCTTACTTGACGACGAATCCTTCATCATATCTATACATGCCGAGATCACGCGCAAGAAGTGGGCTCTTGGCGAGCTCAACAGTGCTGTCGCGCTTCAGTGGTCCATCTTCCTCGTCGAAGCTTTCTCGCGCAACCCAACTTTCCGCAACCAGCTGTCCATCTCGGAAGAACAGATTCAGGACCTCGTGCTCCAATCCATCACCGGCTCATCACTCTCCAAAGACTCCAAGTCGGCAGCCAGCGGGGATGGCCCCACCGGTGGTGCTTTCATCTTCCTCGTTGTAAGGATTCTTGCTTTCCGTCAAAAGACTATCGACGCGCTCTTTGGTGAGGAAGAAGGAGCTGTTGCGGCCGAGGCAGATGCGGCTGCTGGCGATCTTGCTGACACCAATGCATGGGACGACGAAGTGGATGCCGAGTTCCGCGAATACGTTGTTCAGCAGATCCACAATCTTGCCGTTGGTACCACATCCGTCATGCTTCCGATGCTCCGACGAATCCAGCGTTCGGAAGAGGATGCGGCTTTCGCTCTCTCAAGAGGCGCCAGCGCTCGCGGAGGTGGATCAGCGCCGCCAGAGCGTAGATACGACATCGAGGCCCTTTTTGACCTCATCGCCCTTCTCTGTCGGGGTCGACCCGAAGCCGGTCTGCCTTTCTGGGTCGGGCAAGACAACCGTACAACACGTTTCCTCGCTTGGGCAATCGACGTACGCGAGCCAGGTCACCAGCGTGCTCTGCTCAATATGCTTGCCGCGATGTCATCTGGCCCGTCGAGTGCCAGTCAAGCTTACGCGCTGCTCGATCAGGAAAGCGGAGCGAGTGGAGCTGCCGGCGAAGGCCGTCTAGTCTCGTGGAGCCAATTCTTTGAGTGGATCACCTACTATATCGACACCTTCCACCAGGCTGTCAACTCGTCCTCCTTCCACCCTTCCAGCTATCAGACGCTCGCCATGCCAAAGAACGAGGAGACATTGCTCATCGGCTTTGTCCGTCTCTTCCGCAACGTCGTCTACTTCTCACACCCAGCTCGCGATGCCCTGCTGCAGAACTCGACCTACAATGCCCTCGACAAGCTCTTCTCGCTTCTCACTTGCCCGGTCCCTGTCGAGCTCAAGGCCAGCATCCTCGACGCGCTCTCAGCCTTCCTTCACCACTCGACCAGCAATCCCGCCGCTCGAGCTCGATTCTCGACGATCGCGACTCAACTCTGGGACCGCTTCGATGAGTGCGGTCTGCTCCCTTCCGATGATGCTGCTGCCAAGTCCCGCCTGAATGGTCAGCCGACCTCGTCGACTGCATTCGGTCCATCATTCAAGCCGCTCGCCTCCAAAGGTGTGCTGTATGAGCTCGAGAACTTTGAGGTGCCCCTCCGCACCTTCCCTGGCTCTACAAGCTTTGTCAATTTCCTGAAAGCGCTCGTACAGTTGCCGCCCAGCGCGCTCGCAGCAGGCTCCAACGCGCTTGCCGACATTGCATCGTCCTCAGCGACCGGCGCCAACCCCTTCAGCACCATCGTTACATACGATCAGCAGTCGCAACAGCAGATCCAGACACAAGGACAACCCGGCTACCAGCAGCAGCAGCAGCACGCAGACCAGCGCAGGCAGTTCCGATCGGTAGAGCCCTACGTCGACTTTGTCATCGACCACGTCTTCCTAAAAGCACGAACCCGTGACTATGTAGAGCCTGCTGAACAATGGCGTGTTGTTTCATCGTGTCTCGACTTTGTCGATCGCTCGCTGCGTTCCTACGACTTGGCCGCTCTCCTTCGCAGCAGTGAAGGTGTCGACGCCGTCTCAGACCCTGCTTTGCTGACGCAGCTCGCCTCACATCCCGGTTTCTTCCTGATGCGCCGTATTCTCACTGGCTCAAAAATGGTCGGCGAGATGCTCGGCATACTTGTATCTGGCTCTGGTCTCGCTGCCTTCGAGGCGATCAACCAGAACCGCGCAAGCACCTTCTTCTACGGCAGCTCGGTACGACACGTGCTCAGCATCCTCGACCGCGTGCTGCGGTACCAGGATCTCTTCGTACAGGTGCTGATCCCCACGCTGGTCGACGCCAACCTCAATGGTGTTCAGCTTCCCTTTGATGTCTCGACGCGTGTCGGCAACTCGGGCTCCTACAGCAGCTTCGACATTCAGCTTCTTCACGCGCACGAGTCTGTCGTCCAGATTGCTTTGCTCATCAACTGTGTCCGTGATGACGTAGCCTTGCTTTCCGTTCGCCTGCTCGGCCTCATCGCCCGCACCGCTGCATTCAGCGCTGTGGACCGCTTCGGCGAGATGGGCTACCGACGCAAGATGAATCGTCTTGTTGGCTTGCTGGAGATGAGCGACGAGGCTGGTCGTGTCAAAGCGGGCTACGTCGGCCGGCTCGAAGCCGAGTCTTCGGGCGATGCTGGCAGTGCCAAGATTCTCGAGACGCTCAACGCTCTCACCGGTGGAGACGATGTCGACGATGATGAGGACGCGGATCTGCAAGCGTCCAACGGCAAATTGGACAGCACCACCGCTTTGACATCAGGTGACGCAGTCGAGGCCATCCAGATTGCTATCGTCAACCTCTTGCTTGCGGGCACGGAGCTCAACCAGCCCGCACCCAACGTCGCTCACCTCTTGCTCGGCTACGACTTGCGCGCAGTACGTCCTGAGGAGCAGGTCATCATCGACCCTGATGCACAGACCGCTCCACCCAGCGCGATCCATGCCATTCTTGCGCTATTGCGACCCGAGTCCGATGGCGAAGGTGCTACTTTCCTCAGCTTGGCCGAACGATCGCCAGGCTTTGCCGAGAAATGCTGTGCTCTCATTCTGCGCCTCTGCACGCACCCCTTCACGAGCGCTGCGACGCTGCGATACCTTCGAACCAAGGAGGACTTTGTCGTGCAGCAGCTGTGCAGTCTTCCCCTTGTGCCCGCCGAGCGAGCAACCTTGACTGCCAGCTCAGCTGCATTGGGCTTGGTGCAGTTTGCAGATGGTCAAGCCATCGAGACGACCGTTGATCGTGTCACTGCATCGTTGCGCATGCGTGCCTCGCTGCTTGAGCTGACCGCTCTCGAGTTGCACTCGCTCCTCAACGCTGGCATGCAGTCGAAAGCTGCTCGTGTTGTGGCTGCTCTGTTTGGATCCAACGCTACTGTTAGTGGCGGCAGTGGCCTCGATGCTGACGACAGCGTCGACGAGGATGATCTGCTACTCGGCACCGAGCATGACTTCCGCTTGGGTGCTGGTGGTGCCGAGGTACGCACCTTTGGTGGTGTCCGCTTCCTCGAGATTCTCCAGAGCCTCGACTTTGAATGGTACGACGACCGCGAAGCCTTGGGCCAAAATATCACTGTCATCACGCCAGAGCAGCTTGAACTTGCCAAGCGACCCGACGCTGCCGTTGGACCTCGTCTCTACGATCTGGGCGCTGTCCTTGCCATCCTTGTTCGTGAGAAGACATTCCTGCAGCAGAAGGGCAGTCTGCGCGATGCAGGTCAAGCCAACCCCTTCCTCGAACAAGCAGCGTTTGTGCTGCAGTGGGCCTCGGCTCAGAATGCCAAGAAGGCCGTTGCCTTTTCCCGCAGACGTGTGCTGCAGGCATGGCGACACACACTCGATATGGTGTTGGCACGAGCTGCGGGCTTGCTGCGCACCGAGGTCCGCTCAGGCCTCATGTTTGACTGCCTCTCGGAGCTGCTGCCACGCATCTCGGCGCCATCAACCGATGCTGGAGGTCTCGACGTGCCTTCTGCTGACCTCGTCGCTGGCGCTGTGCTCTCGCTTCTCACTTCGCTTCGACAGCACCGTGTCGAGCTGACCACGGGCGCACTCGACCTCGAAAGTGTGGATGCTCTTCCCGTCGACCGTCTGCTGACGACGTTGCGCGCCCTCATCGACTCGGTCCTCCGACTCGAGACGACAACGCTTGCTCGTGGCAACCTCTACTCGGCGCTCATCAACTTTCTTCAGCTCGTCAAGGCTGGCAGCAGTGGCGATGCAAGCGGTGAAGCAGGTGTCAACGATGGTGCCTCGATCATTGCAACTGACCTGGACGAGACCATGTCGGTTGGTGGCGTTTCGACTACCACGACCAACATCTTTGGCGGTCGCGTACAGACGAGCAGCTTGGAAGCACGAACACGCACCCTGCTGTTGTCGCATGCCGAACGTCTTATGGACGTGCTCGGCCGTGACGCACTCGATGCCAGCGACCTGTCCAAGACGATCGCTTTCACTCTGCTCGACAAGCTCTGCGCTCTCGATGCGCCTTCCTCGTCCAGCGCTTCTTCCCGCCGCGGCGGCTCGAGGTGCCTCGACTTACTAGACCGCAAGGGCTACATCAAGAGCTTCGTGACCGCACTCCGAGACTCGGACCTCGCCCTGCAAGAGACGCTTCGACCAGACCCTGCCAGCCTCAACGCCATCTACGTCTACGAAGCACGTCTTGCATTCTTCAACCGCATGGCACAGACACGCGACGGCGCTGAGCGACTGCTGAATGCTAAGATCTTTGATGTGCTGGCCCAGTCCGACTACCTCGCGGCCCGACCGGATCAGGACCAGGAGTTCGTCGACTTGGACAGCTTCCTTCCCGCTGCCACGGAGCGGTACAATGCATTGCTGACGCCAGTGCTGCAGCTCACCACGAGCATCCTTGCTAGCACATCCGCTGCTTCAGCTCTGGGCAGTGGATCAAGCCAGGGTACATTCGGTATCTCCAAGGCGCTGGCTCCTACTTCGGCCTCTGCTGCCCCTCGTCACGCTTTGGCGCTTTTGACTGCTCACCGCGATGCTTGGTTGACTGTGCTTCGGGCACCGCTGCAAGAGTTCTGCTCGTTTGCTCAGCTTGGACAAGCTCACTTGGTGGTTGCCATCTTTGTCCTAATCATGCCTTCGCTCGATGACGATGCGCAGCAGGCACCTAGCCCACTGGCACCGTTCCACTCTGCCATCCTCGCTTTTGCTGCTGTCTACCTGCACAGCGCTTCATGGCGATCACGCGTCGTGCCTTACAACGAGGCCGAGCGGGAAGAAGCTCGTATTCCCACTGCATCGCTGCGTGCGCTACGAGCTTCGAGCGAAGCACCCAATGGCGGCAGCGTCGGAGTGGAAGAGGAGAACGCTTTCAGTGCCAAGGTTGGTGCGATGGTGGTCAGGCTCCAGATGACGTTGTTGTCTTATCTCGAAGCAGCCAGCGATGCTCGTGGCAGCAATGCTCGTATTCGACCTGTCCTCATTCCTTCGTTGACGACCAACCGTGAACGATCGCGCACTCCTTACGGTGGAGTGGATGACGATGGCGATTCTTCTCGAGTCGGCTTCCTCCGCTCCCAGCGCGCGAACGCGGCCTCCTCGACCGTTCCCAGCATCGGCAGTCTCGTCGCTGCACTCGACGAATATGCCGATTCCGTCTCGAAAGAGCTTCAAGGCCTTGAGAACATCGACACTCTCCTCGAAAACGTCGACTCCGTACGTCAAGATGAACTCGACGAGATCGCACGCGATGCACTCGGCGAGCTCTTTGCTGGCGAACTCTCTCCTGCTCAACGTCGCTCGGTCGCTCTTCGACAGCTGCGGATCCGCAAATCAACACTTCGTGCCTCGTCCACGTCCAAGCTGGACGCCGTTGAACTCATTCTCGTGCTGCTCATCCGACACATTGAGTTCTTCCGCAACCTTAGCACGGATCGTAACCAGCTCACTGCGGGTGTCAGGGGCTCGCCAGCTCCAGGATCGCACTTCGACCGCAACAACCTGATGCAAGGTTTGGCCGAATCGTTGATGCCGGTTGTCGAGGACAAGATCGGATACTTGTCACTGCCACCTAGTCTTGTGGCCAACGCAAGGGAGAGACAGAGCTTCTTGCAGATGGCTGGTCGACGACTTGCTAGTTTCTTCACTGACGCCGAGTAAAGCGCATTGCCCTACACGGTCACATTATATCCCCAGGGTCCTTGTATCACATGTCATGAAAACCTAATGCTAGAATCACTCAACTTCTTCTGATCGACTGTCTGCTATTCAAACTGCGATCTGAGTTGAGCCTGGAGCATCGATGATTGCATATAGTTCGGTCCAATTCCTCTTCCAAAACACTAAGTGTAAATATAAACACAACCTGATCCCTTGGCTCACGTGAAGTGATCCGAATTAGTTTAGTGGTTATGACGGCGCCTTGTCATTCTTAGGAAAATTCTCCGCGCAGAAAACGGCGCAGACCCGGGTTCAATTCCCGGATTCGGAGGTTTTCGACCTTTCTTTTTTTTCTCCTGTTTTGTCGTTCGTCGATCTGACCTTGACCATTGCAGATCTCCTGGTAGCATTGTTTTGTTTTCGCTGCAGTCACAGACACAGGCAGCTACGTGCATGGCGAGATGTGGATTGTGATAGCATGAGATGCTGGGTATATTGCATTGTACATGGATGCAGACAAGGTGTGATGCTAGATGTGATCTTAAATGGAGATTGAATTGATCTGTTTTCTCGACTGTGCGAGGAGCGCCTGCGTCTCAGGATCGAAGGCTGAGCTCGTTGCGGCCTTATCTGATGCTTCAAAGCCTGATTCTGCGGCTGCTGTCGGTATGGGGGCGTCAGCCGCAAGAGTGCTGTCTGCGTCGAGCGCCTCTCCCAAATCCTCATCGCCGTCAACCGTCACGATCGGCACAGCCGGGACGGCGGCTACCTCTTGCTGCACAATAGAAGCTACCGGTACTTTGATATCTTTCGCACTTGTGCTTTCTGCAGCAAGCTTCTTCTGCCTGGCCCTTAACCTCATAATCAGCTTCCTATCCAACTCGATCGCTTTGTTCTGGACCTTCTTGATCGTGCCTCCGCAGTGAATCACTCTTATCCTCAACGATGGCGCTTTCAAGCTGTCCGAAATACCTGCCCCTTCAACTGATACCATCTCCACAGGACTCGAGATCAATGTTGCGCTAGCCCACACTAATCTCGCTGCATCTCGCGAGCACCTTACGATCGCTGTGCCTGTATGTGTGCTGTAGTACTTGCATGTGAGCACACCACCGAATGCGCCCGCCGCTACGTCGCCAAAGTTGTAGACCAACGATGCGCGTAGTAGCCGTGTGATGAGTTGTGGGGTGAGTGCGGATGCTGCGTTGGTTTGTGGTCCGGACTGTTGTGCTGCGGAGAGGATGGTCGCGGATGTTGATGCATCCGATGAGTCGTCCAAGGTGGATGGGAAGGATGAGGTGGTGGCCAGTGGCTTGTCATCGATTGCTAGGAGCAGCCAGCGAGTCTTGAAGCGGACCATGATTGCCGAGGTTGCTGTGATGTGCGAGGTGGAAAGGATGAAGGATGGTGAGGAAAGGAAGATGTCTTGGACGATGAGCAAGTTCTTCTGTTCACGAAGAAAGTTGGACCCTTCTTCCGAATTTCCTAAAATCACCTCCACCTTTTTTGGTTTCTGTGCTCTGCTGCCACAACCTTAATTCGTGATTAGCGCACGAAAACGCTCGGCAATCAAACCACTCGTAAAGCTGAGCTATTCGAGGTGGCGTGACTTCTTTCTTCCCGGTCACCATCATCAACCGCCTCAACCCTCCGACCCCAGAAAAGCCGAGCTCAATCAGCTCTAGAGCAAATGCATCATACTTGGCTACGCTCGCGTGCACCTGCACACTTATAGCAGACCGAGATGGACGACGTGCTCGAGGAATGCCGCCAACGGCAAGAGGACGAGATTGTTGCTTTGGAGTCCATCTTTGCTCCTCCGGAAGACGGTGTCGATGACGAAGCTTCAGGATCACGACCATCAGAGCCCAGAGTCAAGCTCATTCAGAGAGAGCCAGAACCTGTCATAGAGCTATATCTTTCAATTACACTGCCACGTCCTATTCGGATGATCGTTGACACATACGCGCATTGCACAAATGACGGCTTGGCGGAAGCGTCTTCCTCGGCATGCAACGGACACCACCACATCTCAGCGTCAAAGAATTCAAGTACTCCAGCAAGCGATGCGGCGGCAACACCGCAGGCAAACGGCAAGCAGTGTAACGGGAGGAATCAGAGGCGCAAGCCTGGTCACCTCAATGCAAGCGCAAATGTCTTTCAGCCAAACGCAACCGCCTCAGTGACGAGCTCAGCAGTAGCTCGAACTGCCTCCTCCACTTCTCAAGCATCTGTTGCGTCAACAGAAGAGGCAGCCGACGCCATCAGACGACTCAGCCTTCGTTCAGAGCCCCCTGCTGACCCGTCAACGAGTGGTCCAGAAAGCACACCACGAGCACAACAGCCTCGACCACGCTCGACCAAGCAACTGCCAGCTCTGACTCACCTAGCACCTGTTACATTGCGAGTCCGTCTGCCGCCAGCATACCCGGCAGAACAAGCACCTCTCATAGAATCGCTTACAGCACCATGGCTACCCATACACCCAGATTGCAAAGACGCATCGCTCACCTGGATCCTGCAGAAGCTCGACGAGCAATACCGCGAGATGAACGGCATGGAGGTGCTTTACATTTGGGCCACACATGTTTCCGAGGGACTGTGGATACAGCTCCTCGAAGACCAGCCCTCTTCAGCAGACGCTCCACCTTTCTCGCAGGTACCACGAGACTCAGCAGCATCCGACACAGCAGACGCAAAGCTACGATTTGAAGAACACCTCACGTCATCAGATGATCAGCCTCGCCTTGCAGCTCAACTTCTCGCCTACTCGCGACTGTGTACTCGCACCACGTTCGACGCTTCCTCATTCGATTGTGCTATCTGCCTTGAGACGCGCAAGGGCAGAGCCTGTACACGGCTTGCTGGCTGTGGGCATGTCTTTTGCTCAGAATGTCTTGCTGGGTATCTTTCGAGTTTGGTCGATGATGGGTTTCATCGTCAAGCGAAACGATGTCCTGACCCTGAATGCGTCTCGCTGTGGAGCGAGAGGGAGAAGCAGAATCTAGTAGATCAGGAGGGCAATCTCGTCACCAGCCCCGCCAGCAATCCAAAGTCTCAGTCTCCACAGCCTGTGTCAAACGGCAAGAAGGCTTCTCCTAACGGAGATGTAGGAGCAGATGCTGAACCCCCTGTGGTAGTCGGTCTTGTCACCAGAGACGAACTGCACTCGATCCTCGGCCAAACCCGCCTAGCCCGTCTCGACGAACTAACTATCAAAGCTAAAATGGAAGCCGATCCCTCCGTCTCCTACTGTCCGCGTTCGGGCTGTCAAGCAGCCGTTGTTCGCCTTGCCACCGACGAAAACTCCGGCCACTGGGAACGATTCCGAGAATGTCTCTCCTGCGGTTTCGCCTTTTGTGCCTGGTGTTCACGTTCCTGGCATGGACCCACCTCCTGCCCTGTTTCCTTCCAATCCGAGCTCATTCGTCGCTACCTCTCCCTCCCTGGCTCTTCACCCGAGCGTGGGGTCATGGAGCAAAAGTTTGGTCGCAAAACCCTCGAAACAATGGTCCGGAAATACGAAGAAGAGCAACAAACCCAACAATGGCTCAGCGACTACACCACACCTTGCCCTACATGCGGTATTGCGATTGAAAAGAGCTACGGGTGTAACCACATGACATGCAAGAGTTGTCAGACGCATTACTGTTATCTGTGCGGAAAGGCTATCTCGGCACAAAATCCTTATGGACATTTCAATACTCCGGGTTACGAATGCTATCATAGACTTTTCGATGGGTTGCTGGGTGATCAGGCTCCTCAGCGGCGGGAGGAAGCGCAACAGGAAGGAGGGAATGGAGGGGAAGATCGAGGAAACAGAGATGGGAACGAAGATGGTAGACCAGCTTTCGCTTTGTTGGTTGACGAGAATGGAATCCCCATACACCTGCTGGAGGAAGAAGAACAGATGGATCTTTTGGCTTGGCAGCAATTCGGCTAACTTTTCTGAACCACACAACCTTATCTGCTACACTGTACATTAGACCAGCGTAAAGCTTATCCTTTGCATGATCTACCTTTGCGTCTCGTGCATTCAGCGACTCACGACACAACAATACAGTTGTGACACGATGCAGCCGTCAAGCGTAACGATTCATCTACACAATGCTGGGTCAGGGTGACATCAATTGGATCCGAATTAGTTTAGTGGCTATGACGGCGCCTTGTCATTCTTAGGAAAATTCTCCGTGCAGAAAACGGCGCAGACCCGGGTTCAATTCCCGGATTCGGAGAAATAAGAAGATCCTTTCTTTTTTTGGCTTCTTATCCGTCTTGTCCTGAGGATCTTATTGCTGTATCGATACGGTTGAGGGTGATGTGGCCAAAGTTGAGCTGCTTCTTGCGAATGCGTCAAGGTACAACGGGGATATGAATGTCAAATGGTGTTGAGGCTGAGACAAAGAAGAGCCCTTTGCCGTGCCGACAGAAGTCCGTTTCGAAACGGAAGAGCAACTCGCGATACATGGCAACGCCAGTTGCTGGAAAGGCCTGCGAGAGAAAGATGAAAGGAAGGCTGACCTCTACCCTGAGCTAACCCTGACCCTGAAGGAACCTTATCGGCTCTCAGGCAGGCTGCTATAAGTCTAAGTTATACTTCTAAACTGGATTGAGACGTTGCAGGGTCGACAGAAAGCAGGTCAAAAAAAACAAAAAAACAAGGTTCATATTAGTTTGCTCCGTGCACGCAACAATAAGGTTTGACGTACAGCACGCGTCATTTGGTTTTCCAGATTTTCTTGGACTTGGAAAATTCATCGTATCCCCTCATCACCAGCATCTCCTGTAATCAGCATATCTCGCTCAATTTTGCATCAAATGGCATCATCTAGCACATCATCTGGCCCCTCCAGACACCATCTACTCACTGCTCAAGAGAAAACTGCATGTATATCACTCAGATCAGCAGGATGGAAGCTTCCAAAAATTGCAGCTCACCTGGGCCTCAACTATGACACTATATACAAGTTCTGCAAGTGCTATGACACCACTGGCAGCAAGGAGAGTGCATATTCTACTGCTGTAAACCCAAAGTACAGCCCACAAGCTATCAGAAACATGATCAGAAACACACAAAAGGATGCACAGAGCAGAAGAACTCCTTTGAAAGAGATTGGACAGCAAAATGATGGTATGTCAGCCAGTACAGTCAGTAGGCATCTCAAAAAAGTGGGAATCAGGAGCTATAAGGCCACCAGGAGTACCCTTGCTATCCCCAGCCAACTGGATGCAAGACAATGCTCCTATCCATCAAAGTGCCTATAGCAAGCAGGGCTTCAAGTTATATGACATCAAGACCATGACATGGCCACCACAATCTCCAGACCTGAATCCCATTGAAAACCTATGGGCTTTCCTCAAGCACAGGCTCTACAAAGGCTCCCCACATCTCTATCTAGTACAATGAGGAGCTGAAAGGACAAAGAAAGCAATCTTTGAAGCACTCCTACAAGCTTGGGAGACCATTGAAGAAGATTACCTTGGTAAGCTTCTAGAAAGCATGCCAAGAAGGATGGAAGCTGTAATTAAGGCCAAAGGTGGTCAAACAAGGTTCTGATTTGTGGATTCTGCACTCAAGCAATCAAAGTAGGTGTTCACAAAAAATCTGCCAAGGTTGTATTGTGAGATGAGTAGGAACATTGATGTATAGTGACAAAGGGGGGGGGGGGGAGCGAATTTTGTGATAGTGAAATCTGGAAAACCAAATGATGCGTGCTGTACATACCTGCCTCCTCCCCGTCACGGAGCAGCTACGACGCCAATGCGATGAAACCTCGTCAACAGCAGACCTCTTGAAAGAGAAAAGTGCAACAGTCAAGCAAAAAGAGAAGCCCTCTGCTGTAGGACAGCAGGTGGATGAAAACCTAGAAAAAAGAAGTCACTCCGAATCCGGGAATTGAACCCGGGTCTGCGCCGTTTTCTGCGCGGAGAATTTTCCTAAGAATGACAAGGCGCCGTCATAGCCACTAAACTAATTCGGACGCGATATACTCGGTGTCACTGCTATTGCATATATAATTACGCTGAGCATCAACTGCAGTTTCTAGTCTTCGTCCAGCTCACTTGGTTGAATTTACGCTTCGATATGAGTGTCTTGTTGACCACTGCCATTCGCCTCCAGGTATGGAAGGACTTGATGCGGGTGCAAGCTGCGTATTGACGTTCAAAGCGCATCCCTATGGCAACTTCGATCATTGCTAGAAGACGTCACACAAGGGATCAGCGTGAAGTGGGATTCCGGCTTTCCACTTCCCGCAGTCATGTCATCTGGAAAATGTCGGTCCGCCGGATTGCGGACACAAGTCGATGATGCAGAAACTTCGACTTGCAGCAAGACGATGGATGTCAGCTTGATGACGATGGTAATATGCGTTATGTTGCTGACGTTTTTGCACTTTGGAGCTTTGTTTTTGCCAATCACAATTGGACCCTTACGCCGTCACGCTTGTGAACAAAAAGATAGAGTCGAGCCAGAGTTCTAAAATTGCCGGAGTTGCTTAACGTGTTTTAGGTAGTTCCGACACGTATGTAGTTCCAACACACCTGTGATTTTCGAAATCGGCACCACATTAGTGTTGCCTCAAAAAGCTGGTCTGGTTCCGGATGGTGGTGTACCTTGCAACCATGATCAATCACTTCATAGGCTTGTGAATGACAGAGAGATTACACAGGAGATCTCAAGCTCTCGCTTGCAGAGCACAGCTTGATTTGCTGGATGCTGAGCTGTCACAACCCAAAGATGACCTTTCTTTGGGAGGCACTCCAGCAGTGTGCCCATCTTCTGGGTCCGCAAAGAGCAGCATACATGTAGCAAGGCTTGAATTGCTAGAATCAATGAGATTGTGATCACTATCATACTGACTGCAACAGCCCTACATCTAGCATTGCTTGTTGAGGTGATCATGGATAGCAACAAAAATCCAGGAAAATGCAGGCACGTCACCAGAGTCTTTTTTCCCTTGTCTTCACCATCACTGATCACAACAAGCAACACATCAGCACAGAATTTTCTTTTTGTTAGCCACTTTGCAGTGGCAGGCTTGCTGTTCTTGCCCAGTCACAGCATACCTACAACTGCTCAATCTTGATATAGCATAAATGCAGCTACACTGCTCCAGTGCTTTGATGCGCAACACCAACTTCAAGCCTTGACATCTCTGCCCACAGGTGTCCAAACTTTGTGATTTCAGGAATCTATGGAATGACAGGTGCTCTCTACGCCACCGCCAAGTCACAAGGCAGCTCAATGCAGGTATCAGTGAGAGGTAGTGATCACAAGAGGTCCGGTTTTTTTGACACACACTGGTCTGGTGCTGAATTTTCAAAACACAGGTGCGTCGGAACTACATACGCGTCGGAACTACCTAAAACACATTATCCGGACATATGTGCAGCAGAGACGCTCAACTTTGACCGTGGTCCTACGAAGGGCTGCAAAACGACGCAACGTTGACTATTTGTCCGCAGAATCATAGCTTAGATGCGTCTGTGAGGGCGTCGAGCGGAAGACCCGAAAGAGATAAATGCTGTCTGTGGTCGACGCTTCGGCTACAAGTGTCGCGAGAGAAGTCTGAGAAAAGTGCTTCAGCAGCTGCTGAGAGAGCGTTATCGGATGCGCCGGATCTTTCAGAGATTGCTTTCAGGCTGCTGCGATTTTCTGCATGCGCTTCTGCAGCACGCACGGTTCACGGCTGAGTTTTACTCGCATTCACACCCTTGATCCTCTCTACTCATTCCGACTCTTGTCATCCTTCGGTCCATCCGAACAACCTTACTTTGTCTCATCCACCATCTCATCTCGATACTGTGGAGATCGTCTCGACCATCGTCCTCTGATAGAATCAAGACCCCCTCCATAGACATCTAGGACTTCGCTGGACGAGCACCTTACACCCTTTTGCTCCACTACCGCACGGACCTCGCTCATTATCAGCGAATACTCCAACATGGTGGGCTGTCGCCCCCTGTTCGGTACACGCGCTAGCGTCGGGAACGTCCACGACAGCTTCGGTCACACGGTCGAACTGGTCAAGTCGAGCGAGAGCGAACATGCCCCTCCTCTTGACAAGCAGCAGCAGAAGACCTCGGCCACTCCTCTGTCCGAGACACCAATCCCACACGGTCAGACAAACAAAGATCAGATTGAGAAACATGAAAAGGAACAAGCAGAGCAGCATCATGGTGGCAACTCGCTTGCAGGCCTCCTCAACGGTGCCGCCCTCATGTCCCCTCAAGATGACCACTCACAATCCGAGGACCACCACCACGATCACACCTTTGACTTGCAAACCGCTGCTCCAGCAGATGCAACCACTTCCGACTCGCAACACAACAGGCAGTCATCCCAAGACTCTGCTGCGTGGAAGCAATCAGCCAACGAAGCTGAGTCCTCAGACCAGCACGAGTCTCATCGTGCTCGAAGTCGTTTTGGTCAGACCCTCAAGAAGTTCGATGCAAGGATCCGCACCACCCTTGGTGTCAATCCTCCGCCTACAGCCCAAGAGATGCGTAGCCCTTACTCCATCGGCACCGATGACCATCTTTCCAGTCGCACTAGTCTAGGCGCCATCGAGTTCCTCAACGATGCTAGCATCGAGACCATGCAGCAACTCACAGACGACGAAGACGACGAAGATGAGCTCGACGACGCCGATGTCGACCATGACGACGACGACAAAACTGTAGCTGATCATGGCACCCACGACAAATTTAAACCCGACATTGCAAGGATGGAAAAGGACCTCGACGAGCTCAAGCACGTCAAGAGCGATGCTGAGAAGCGTCGTTCCGGCTCAATCGACAATGCTCGACCCGGTGACAGCATCCGCACCCAAGCTCCTGTCCAAGTCTCGTCTGAAGAAAAGATGAAGGCCATCATCGATGAGTTTGGCGAGTGTCCTTCTCTCTCAAGATCCAACGAGCCCGAAAAGCTTCTTGTCGATCTCACTGCTGTGCTGGTCAAGACGGTTCTCATCAAAGGCAACATGTTTTTGACCAACCGTCGCGTTTGCTTCCTTGCTTACATCCCCAATGCCAACACCGGTGCCGAGCAATCCGACAGCCCCTACGTTGAGAATCACGCCGAAACCAACTCTGCTGATGTCCGCGCCCCTTTGGATCCGAACGTCCAGAACCCAATCCTCAAGTCCGGTCCGGCTATCATCCATCGTCCTGGAAAGATGCGTCCCAAGCGTCGAGTCTGGATCGAACTCCGTAAACACTCTTTCAACGCATATTCGGCCAGCAACAAGCTCTACAAGCCCCTCTTGGCCGCTCGTCTCTCCCACCTTTATGCAGTCTTGCCTATCGACTGGTCTCAACCGCACATCATTCGCTTTGTTGAAGGTCAGAAATACAGCTCCATCGAGTTCAAAACACAAGAAGCTGCTTTCGACTGGCGCAAGGAGCTCGAAGCCGCCGCCTTCCACGCTCGCAACACTGCCGAGAAGGTACGCATCAGCATTCCGCTCGAACGTGTCGTCGGCATGGATGCGGCTCCCTTCATGCATGTAGCCAAGATTGTGCATCTTGACGTCCTTGTCGGCTCTGTAAACGAACAAGAGGTCGCTGCCGCCGAAAAGGAGCGCAAACAGCGCGAAGAGCGCCACCAACTCGTCGAGCACAGCTGGTCTACCAACAACGTCTTCATCTCTTGTCCTAAGAATCCTGGCTTCAAGTGCCACATCACCCAACTCGTTTTCGGTGTCACCCAAAACCGTGCCGCTTTCATCGATCTCCTTCGCGAAGCACTCAAGGTGCCTAGATCCTTACATGACCCACTTGGCTTCCAGGAGCTTCTGAGCACCGTGCCGGCTCCCCTGCTCGATCTTGAAGGCGAACACGATGTCGAAGATCCAGGCACTGACGCCAACGACCTCTCCGACGATCAGCACAAGCAAACACTTGCAGAAAAGTTTTGCCATGCCTTTGGTCTGCCTTCGCTTCCCGAAGAGCTCAAGCTGGTCAAGTGCGAGCTTGTGCGTACTTTGCATACCCACGGAACCATGGCCATCGGTCTCAACTATTTGCTCTTCTGGCGTAGAGCTGTTGGGAGAGACCTCAAAATCAAAGTGCCGCTCAATGACATTCAAGGTGTCGACACCTACCGTTCCATGCTCTGGCACCATCACGGTCTTGTCATTCACATCCGTGCGCACTCGGACATGCACTTTGACTTTTTGTTAAAAGGCAACCGCGACATGGTGCTCTCTACGCTCAAGCGTACCGTGCAAGCCAAGGATGACAACAAGAAGGATGCAGATCGTGCCAACCTTATCGCCACTACGTCACACGATGGCTCCCAAGACAGTCACGCAACAAGGTTTGACGGAGAGTCGTCCTCTGACAGCCAGCAGCCCAAGAAGAGCGCTACCGAGGCGCTCTTGCGCAATGCTGAGAGCGATGTGCCTGTCTTTGAGCCCGACATGCTCGCTTACCTTCCCAAGGTGGTCAACTTGGACCGCAACACGGTACGTGACAGCCTCCGCATTCTGCCGATGCGCATCTACTGCCTCACCATCGGATCCCGGGGTGACGTCCAGCCTTACATTGCGCTTTGCAAAGCCCTCAAGGAGTACGGTCACACGCCTGTCATCGTCTCGCATCCTGAGTATAGAGGCTGGGTTGAGGGACACGGCATCGAGTACCGTGGCGTTGGTGGAGACCCGGCAGCGCTGATGAAGCTCAGTGTCGAGCACCGCATCTTCTCGCCTGCCTTCTTCCGGGAGAGTATTGGCAAGTTCCGTGTCTGGCTCGATGAGCTCCTGCGAGAGTGCTGGGAAGAGTGTCAGGGTGCTGACCTGCTCATCGAGTCTCCATCCACCATGGCCGGCATTCACGTTGCTGAGGGATTGGGTATTCCTTACTTCCGCGCCTTCACCATGCCTTGGACCAAGACCTCAGCCTACCCGCAAGCCTTCAGCGTACCCTCAATCGAGATGGGTCCCTCGTACAACTCCTCGTCGTACGTGCTATTCGACCAGATCATGTGGGTTGCCACTAGTGGTCAGATCAACCGATGGCGCAAGCACATGGTCGGTATCGGTCCCACTGATTGGTCCAAGCTCGATGCAGACTCGGTTCCGTTCATCTACAACTTCTCGCCCGCCGTCGTGCCTATGCCCAATGACTGGGGTGACCGAGTCAAGATCTCCGGCTACTGGTTCCTCGACAATCCTGACTCCAACTGGTCGCCGCCGAAGGAGATGGCTGACTTCTTGGAACGTGCCAAGAAGGATGGCAAGAAAATCGCCTACATCGGCTTTGGTTCGATCACCATCGAGAACGCAGAAGAGGTGTCGGCAAACATCATGAAAGCTGTCCACCAGGCTGATGTGCGTGCTATCGTCGCCAAAGGTTGGAGCGGTCGTGGTGGGTCCAAGCCCAAGAAGAAGAAGAAGCAGCCTCACCCACAGCAGAATCCACAACTGCAGCACTCGACTTCCCACAACGACAGCGAAGATACAGCTACCGAAGAAGAGCACGAGCCGGAGATCGAGATTCTTGACGACGTCTTCGTCGTCGACTCAGTTCCACACGACTGGCTCTTCCCTCAAATCGACATTGCTATGCACCACGGAGGAGCCGGTACTACTGGTGCTTCCTTGCGCGCCGGTCTCGTGACGCTCATTAAGCCTTTCTTCGGCGACCAGTTCTTCTGGGCGAATCGCGTACAGAAGCTTGGCGCTGGTGCACGTGTCAATGGCCTCAGCGTGAGCGATCTTGCAGATGCGCTCAAGAGCGCCGCTTCGGACCGAGTCATGGTCGAAAAAGTCCAAGGTGTAGGTGAGATCATTCGCTCCGAAGACGGTGTAGCAACGGCCATCGAGTTCTTGTACAAGAACATTCCGTTGGCAAAGAGAAGGACGCAGAGAAAGATCGATCGTGAGGCTTCTCAGAATTCGCCTGCTGGAACGCCGTCTGGGTCGGTATTCAGTAATCCGCTTGCGAGGTTTTCGTCTCATCGAAGACAGCCGAGTGGGGGCAACAAGGCGGAGCTCACGTCCGGTACCGCTGGTGGTGAGAAAGGGAAGGAGAGAAAAGAACAACACCGGGCAGCAACTCTTCCAGCTACGTCTTCTGCTCTTTCACCTGGAACAGAAGACCACTCGATCCACCGTTCAGCATCTACAATCGTCGAATCACCGGAATCGGAGAAACCTGCATCACCATCCGTCTCTTCCTCTTCCTCTCTGTTCACTTCTTCTCTCCTCCCCTCGCTCTCTTCGCTCAATACGTTGCCTTCATCAATGGCCTCAACACTGAAGGAAATGGTTACATTACAATCCAGCACAGCAGACACCACCGCTGATGGAGAAGAAGCTACAGGCACCGGGCTAAGCGAACGATCCGCCACAACCCCCGCTGGGGCTACAGGCGTAGGTGAGGAGACAGAAGAGCAGAAGATGCAGCGTTTGAAGGGGTATAAAAATGCGAAAGCCGAAGACATTCGACGAAGGAAGCTCCTGCAAGAGCGACTTGCGAGAGAAAGGATGGAAAAGGAGCAGAGGAAGCATGAGTTGGGTCATGTGCGCGAGAGTGACGAACATGCTGTGGAGACACAATAGATGGCTGTGAGATCTCGGAGTGAGCAGTTAGTACATTGGAAAGATCGATGCTCGTTATTAAAGGATAGAGAGATGGTGGAATATTTTGGATGGAAGATACCTTTGCGATGTTTTACTGTTTCGATACATGTTTCGTTTGTGTATTTGTGCTGTGAACCCCTTCTGGTGCTGGAATAGATCTGTGTGAGCTTATATTCTTTTCTAGCCCGTTGACAGAGACCTGCTGGATTGGGGCGAGCTCGACGTCGCTAAACAAAGTCCACTCGAGTGCGGGAAGCCTTTTGAGTCTTGTCAAATCTCAATCCGACGGATTAACTTACTCACAACAACGCCCTGCCTCATCCTTCGACCCTCACCCATCCTTGAACCGGTCCACATCCGCACAAAGATACACTCATCACATCTTGACACAAGCACCCAGCAAAAAAATCAGACCTTTCGACAAGCTACTGCACGAATATGTTTGCTCCTATCAGTGAACCCATCTGAGCCTAGAACTCAAAGCCCTCACCCCTAAACTGATCCAAACTAGACCCTACATGAGCCTTTTGCGCCAAATCCATCCTGTCCATCACCAAAAAGATCCTCCTCAACGTCGACCAAAGGTTATGACTCTCCCCTGCTTCAGCCAGTGGTGTAGGCTTAGGCTGTTCTCCTTCCGGCACATCAGGAAGCGTGTGAGTCTGTTGCAAACTCAGCGCGGCCAACAAATGCTCCGCTGCTTCGTGGTGTGCACCGAGGTTAAGACACGAGACCGAAAGGTTGTAGATAGCCCTAGTAAAAGTAGGTCTGAGCTCCAGAGCCTTATGATAAGCCGCAATCGCTTCTTCCGGCTTGCCTCCATTGGCAAGAGTCGCACCGAGCCTGTTCCACAAGAGGAAATCGTTCGGCCTAGCACTGAGTGCAGTATTGAAACAGTCCTGAGCCTGTTCATACGCCGACTGAGTATAGAACAAGACTCCCAATCCCACCTGTACCTCTGGATCAATCTGTCCTGCCGAGTTGCCCTGCCTAGCAGCCTGCAAGAACATATCCGTAACCCTGTTCAAACTGGCCCAAGGGTTGCCCTCTGTTCCCTCGATCGGATCTTTCGAACCTGAGATCTCTGCAGGCAAAGGTGCAGCTTTGATGTTGGGGTACGCGCGGTTGATGTACCTCTCGAGTGTCTGGTGCGCAGCAGTGTCATATCCTTCGTTGGTATAGGAGATGGCGAGAGACATGTAGGCTTCGAGATTGTTTTCGTCAATCTTGATGGCTTCTTCGAGTGCACGGATGGCTTGTGCTTCCTTTTCGTTCATGGCTTGACATTCGCCGAGTCTTCTCCATGCTTCGGAGCGTTCTCGACGGGAACGGTCGACTTCGCCGCGTTCAACTTCGCCGCCGGTGCCGCCTTGAGTCTCGCGCTGGGTGGCAGCTTCGAAGAGAAGGGCTGCGTCGGAGAGGTTGCCGCCGTTGGCTAGGAGTCGGAGACCTTCCGAGAGAGGATCAGGGTGGGTCTGGAAGGGGTTCTGCTGACTCATCCTGTACTGACCCAAACGCGGGTATCCATCAGGACCAACCACACCAAATCCATCCAGAAGCGCATCTTCAGTGCCGTCAAGAGCACCCATCTCATCCAATCCATTGCGACCAGCACCAAGCCCGCCAGAAGGATGAGCATAGCCGAATTGCTCGTCATCGTCATCGACCCTAGCCCTCATCATCTCTTCTTCCCATTTGGCGAGTTCGGCGTCAGCAGCGGAGGGAGGGACACCGTTGCGTGCGTTCATGGATCGCCAGAGATCTTCGAAGCGCGAGTTGGCCTCTTGGCCGTCGGCGGTGAGTTCCTGCTCGATAGCGTCTAGTTCGCGACGGATGGACTCGGCTTGTTCTGCTTCGGATGGGAGAAGGTCGGCTTCGGATTCCTTGGCTTTGCCTTTGCCCTTGGACTCAGCTTCGGATTGTTCGGCATCAAGCTTCTGAAAGTGCTCCTCCCACTTGGCATCGTCGAGTTCGGTGAAACGAGACTGCGAGGTTTGTGCTTGCTGTGGCTGTTGTTGGTGCGAGAGACCCATGGAACCCATACCACCCATCATACCCATTCCCATTCCGCTCATGCCCATGCCGTCCATTCCCATGCCACCGTAAGATCCCATCATGGGACGAGATGCGTATGCACCAGAGGAGCCGGAACCATTGCCACCAGGCATCTGTTGCATTGTGGGTTGCTGGTGCTGAGGTGAGCCGAATTGCTGAGCCCAAGCAGACGAGCCTGCGGGAGGCTGCATCTGTTGAGCGGGTGCGCTGCCTCTAGCAAACGCAGCTTCCATGTCTGCACTCGACGGTGTACCGGTACGTGGCATCTGATTTGCCCATGCTGCGCCAGCGTTGGGTCGCTGGAAAGCAGGCATGGTGGTATTGAGCTCGTTTCGCATTGCTTGAAGATCAAACGTTGAAGATGAGGCAGCACCTGGAATGGAAGCGCCTTGCTGCTGACGAAGGAAAGCTTCTGCGTCTGAGTTGGGGCCAGCTTGATGTTGTTGTCGCATACCAGCGGGGCCCATGTGTGGTTGACCTGCAAAAGTACGATCGCCATGTTGAATCGATCGGTCTTGCTGGGTGTGTTTGAGCATCTGAGCGAGGCCATTGTTGCCGGTGGAGCACTCGGCTCCATTGAGCATGGATTGGAATGCCATCTTGTTTGTGTATGATTTGCTGATTTGCTCGAGTGCAAGTCAGCGCGATGTGTGAATGATGGTGAGAGAAGACGAAGGAGTGTGGAAAGGTTGAAGATACTGTACCGCAAGTGGCGCTGCGTGCGCTGTGCTGCGCTTTGTTGAGTTGGAGTGTGATTGTGTGATTTCAGAGTGCGGGGGTGACTGACTGGAGTGGAGTCAAGTGGCCGGCGAAATGCGAGGCTGGAAAGAGAGTCTATTTTCCAAGAGGGTCCGCAGAGAAAGAGAACAACTGAGCCGGGCCGGCATAATTAGCAAGCGGAGCTGTGACTGTGATTGGACCGGAAATTAGCAATCACAGCGTGACAGTGTGGAGAGTCGGCTTTCAACCTCGCAAGCTTACGGTACTGACTCGGCCGACAGTTGGAACCCTTGCATACCGACTAGCTCTGACCACCAAGTGTTCAGCTCCTATAAAAAAGCGGCAATACAGTGAGATAGATTCTCAAGCAGGCATGTGTAGCAGCTTCTCAACTCAGGATCTGAAGCTTAGCTGTTAAACTTGTCCTCCGGCAACAAATGTCAATCTTGATCGGCTTTCAGTGCCTATCTCTGCTTGACGCCGAACGCCTCTCCGATGCTCGGCCCGATATCCTATTCATGACTTCGTCGTCTTACTCTCTCAATCCTCGTACCATGAGAGCAGCTCTGCTATTCGCCGGCTCAGCACCGCCAGTCAAGGATCGCCTGCGGTATCTTCGCCGTTTGTGATTGCTAGTCCGTCTCACGCTCGCATCAACTTAATGCCGTTCTAAGGTGAGCGGACCGGTTCCATGGAAGAGAGCAGCTACCATCGTGACCATGCTGCAATCTGATGCGCTCTTCCAAGCTTGCGATAGGCTTGCATAGCACCTCTTTCTTCCTTGTTTTCCGCGATCTGAATTTCCGGCATCCCCCACGCCTTTCAAACATCGCTTTTCCCCCACCCCCACTCCTGCCCAATATGGTCGGTCATCCTCCTTACCCCGCACTGACTCCCAGCGACACCGAGATGGCGAGAGCATACGACACGCACATCCCTGATGATCTTGCTTGTGGCAGCATCTCACCAGCTTACAGTCCGGCTGCAAAGCATCTTCAGCCGATACGTGAGGATAGGCCACAAACCACTAAATCCGAGCTGATAGCAAGCAAGGTCGGCATCGGCCCGTTCGTACAGCTTCACCCATGCAATCTTGCCTGCAGCTCTTCAACTCCCACCTCGCATGCAAATATACCACCTCGGCTACACCATCATCGGTACTCTACATTGCCGAAGCTCTTCCTTGTCTTCCCATTCTCCTTCTTCTTGTCTCTTCCAACGATAGCTGGAATCAACATCCTGCCGCTTGCTTCACACTGCCCTGGCTTGACCGATATCTGAGGACCGAATTGGCCGGCCTTTACGAGGGTATGCAGCACCGTTCTGCACCATGTGGGGTTGCTGCCCCCTTCTTCATCGTGTCTGGCCCCCTGACTATCCTGCGCAAGCCCCCTGCAATCGCTGGCCCTAGCCTAGCATGCTTCGGGCATCCCAGATTCGATACTTAAGCGCTACGCCATCGTTCGAGCAAGCATGCCTTCTAAGCTCTCCATGTACATCCTGTCCAGTCCCTGACCTCCCCTCCCCTCCTTTATCCTCTCTCTCGATCCTCTCGGTGCTGGTCACCTCTGCTCATCTTTGACATGGTCAAGCTGTCAGGTATCGCCGCTGCTGCCGGTGCTTTGACTGCTGCAGCAGGATTGCTTTCCAGCATCAATGCTCTTCCTTCCGCAGCCGTGTCGAGCACCAAATCTTTCGGAATCGATCAGCTATTGCATGCTCGCTCTGATGCCAACACCAATGGCAGTGACTTCCTCTCCACCCTCTCGCCCGGCCAGCGCCGTGTCTTCTCCACCTCGCTTTCGATGCTTGACGCCAACTTCCAGCCCCCCTACATCTTTGGATCTTCGCGATACACGGCCTACTATGCTGTCTCGCTCCTGGCGCGCAACGGCCCCGGAGATGCTGCTTTAGCTAAACAGCTCATCCACAATGCCATCGTGGCTCAATGGAAGAACTCGTCAGACATCTGGTACGGTGCCTTCCTCGACCCCAGCCAGCCTCCTCGATCTACGGCTCGTACGATGCCAACTCGAACCTCTTCGTAGCTACTGCCTTCATCCTCGCCCTCTCGGATTTTGGCCATCTTATGGATCAAGACACCAAAACTGCAGTCATCGAGTCTGGTTACCGCGCAGTCGTCGGCGACACGTACCGTGTATTCGATATCGAAGGCGACAACCTGACCCCTGCCTACTCGAACCCTTGGCTCATGAGATGCATGGCCATGTCGTACTATGGAGACCTCAAGAAAGATGCCAACATGACCACGTCAGCAGAAAAGTATGCCCGCGAGTTCTACTCGCTCTTTGACATGTACGACACGCTCAGCGAGTTCAACTCGGCCACCTACACTGGTGTTTCTTTGTGGGCACTCAGCTTGGCCGGCTACCTTCCTTCGAACACTACTTTTGCCAAAAGAGCGGGTGAGACCATCACCAAGATTTGGACCAAGACTGCCGAACTCTGGCAATCCCAGCTGAACAGCCTTGGCGGATCTTGGGATCGAACCTATGGATTTGGTCTTTCGGACTACGTGAGCTTGCTTGGATTTTCGGTCGCCGGGCTTTTCGATGGTGATGTTAAGAGCTGGCCTGTGCCTTGGAAGCTGTCGGGCTCTCCTCATGTCAGCGATGCTGCATTCGCGCCGCTGATGGCCATTACCAGAAAGTACCACGACAAGTACATCTCGCAAGAGTCTCGTGACTTGCTTCAGCCTTGCACTTCTGTCAACAAGCCTGGCCGCCTTGTCAAGTCGCACGCTTGGTCGCCTCCCTTCGACGCAGATGTCAAGCAGTACGGTCCTCGCAACTACACTGCTTGGATCGCATCGAATATCTCTGTCGGCGGCACCGAGATTGACGAAGCTGTCATTGGCGGTCCTGCCAAAAATCCCACTGCTTTCACTCCTGCCGTTATGATGTGGTCCACCCCTGACACGCACTCGCTTCACTTGGCCCAGCCAAAAGTGAGCTGGATGTCGCTCTACCCGACCACCCAGTCCATCTCGGCAACTGCCTCTTCGTCCAACATGACTATTCGCTTCCCTCCCTCGAGAGCGTTTGCTGCCAACTACACCGCTCCGACACAAATGACACTCATGTTTGGCATCAGC
This sequence comes from Ustilago loliicola, assembly GCA_022963135.1. Classification (NCBI taxonomy): domain Eukaryota; kingdom Fungi; phylum Basidiomycota; class Ustilaginomycetes; order Ustilaginales; family Ustilaginaceae; genus Ustilago; species Ustilago loliicola. Next base: position 729,457 of record JALCUU010000002.1, on the reverse strand, counting down.
CCTCTCACTTGGTTGCCCGACAACTTCTTGCTCGCTGCCAACAAGACCGAGGGCAATCTGCCAGGTATGGAACTTGAGCTGAGCGGCAATGTTGCTTCGAGCGCAGTCAAGCGTTCCTTGACGTATGACAGCTCGAAGGATGTCAATGGCTTCTACTACTACAACCTTACTTTTGCGCTTGCAGGGCTGCCACAGAACACAGTTCCCGAGCTCGTTGTTTCTTACAAGCTCACATAGACGACTCAGGACAATCACGTAATGGATCGGAACATGGAACCCTTTCTTTATGGAAACAATGATTCATAGATCAATTGAAAGTCCTAACCTACGCCATATCGTCTGTGTGAGCATTGTGTCTGCCAGAGAAGATGACGACGAAGAGGCTGAGCCTGGAAAAGAAGAAGAATACCTCCTAATAGGCCTAAGGACGCGATGCGTGTCTGTGCGCTGCTGAGTCGTAAAATTTGACCTGCAAAAGAAGCGCATAGAGAGCTGAAATGCATTTGAGACCTTTCGCAGATCAAACCAACACTCAGCTTCCTTTTCTCCTCCACCAACTCCAAAATCTCATCCAGACAAGATGGCATTCAACGAACAGCCCTCAAACCCAAAAGCTGATGCACCCGCCGAGGATGGTGTCGTCAACGGCACTGCATCAGCACGCCAACTGATTGACGAATCGAAACGTCACTTTGCACTCAAAGAATACGCCGCCTCGATTGACAAGGTCGCTCAAGCACTCGAACAGCTCAGCTCCGAATACGCAGAAGATGCCAACGAGCTTGCACCTGTCCTTCATCACTACGGCCGTAGCTTGCTCGAGAACTTTATCGTCAATTCGGCTGCTCTTGGTGGTGGTAGTGGATCGGCACCCCTTCCTGCTCCCTCAGCTCCGTCCGCACCCGCTGCATCCGGCTCTTCTTCCAAGCCTTCCGGCTCGGGCTCATCGTCTTCTGCTGGAGCAGTGAAGAGCGACCCTCGATTCAGCTTCACCGGCGATGCCGAGGACGATGACGACGAAAACGAAGAGGAAGGAGCTCCTGGTGCTGCTGGCGGAGACGACGATGACGACGACCTCCAGGTAGCATTCTCCGTCCTTGACCTCGCACGAGTGATCTACCAGCGCATCCTCGACTCCGACTCACCCAACCTCACAACGCTGCACGGCCAAGAATGGGAAAAGACACGCATCCAGGCCGAGCTAGCAGAAGTCATGAACGACCTAGGCGACGTCGGTCTCGAAGCCGAAAACTTCTCCCAAGCATCCGCGGACTACCGCTCCAGCCTGGAGATCCTCACCCCTCTGCTTTTGCCGCACTCCCGCCGCCTTGCCGATGCGCACTTGCGCTTGGGTCTCGCGCTTGAGTTTCATCCCGAGATCGAGCAACGTAAGGGTGCCAAATCTCACGTTCAGTCCGCATCTGATGTTCTTGGCAAGCGGATCGCCGCTATCCAGTCTCGCATCAATAAGTCGTCCACCGAGGCCCCAGCAGAGGGGAAAGAGAAGGACGACCTTGCCGACCTCTCCGAACCAGCATTGCAAAAGGAACTCGAGGAGATGCAGGGAATGAAGAAGGAGATCGACACCAAGCTCGAAGAGTACGACACAGAAGACCGACAGGCTCAGTTGAACGGAGAGCCAGATCTGACAGGTGTGCTCGGATTACCTGCTGATGCAGCAGCGGCTGCCAAAGGTGCGATGACGACAAAAGACGCCCTGCAACAGGCGATCAAGGATGCTTTCCTCGGTGCTCAAGCCGAACAAGGTGCGGAAGGGGTGAACCCATTCACTGGTGCGGCGGCGAAGAGCAGCGACGCGCCAGTAAACAACCTCAGTTCAATGGTGAAGAGAAAGAAGAAGCCAGAGGCTGAAACTGAGGCGGAAAGGAATGGAGAGGCGGAGGCGAAGAAAGCTCGCACTGAAGCCTGATTCCCACGGATCAAAACTTTATATCATGCTCCAGCATGTCGATTGTATAATAATGACCCATGTCTATGCAAGTGTATGACGTCTACAAACCATCTTGAAGATGCGAATCCCAGAACGACCACGTTCCGTTTGTGGAGGCTCTTCGGCTTTCGGGCACACCGAGGATGCGCGAAACGAGATTGTGCACTTCTACATTCCTAAACCCGTCCGTGTTCCAGCCTTTGCCCTTGCCCTTGTTCTTTTCGTCCAGCGAAGTGAAGGAAGGCCCAGTGGCAACAAAAATGGCATGCATGTCCTCTTCCTCGTTGTCGTATCCATGGTTGCCTATGGGTGCGTAGACGCCATCTACAAAGGTGGACATCTCGTGATGCGTTGTAACCGACCAGCCCAGTTTGGGGATCATCCACAGTGGCGCTAACCGATCCTCCACCAACGAGGATTGCAGATGGAAGCGTTCAGGCAAATTTTCTCTCGAGTACACGTCGAAGCCTGCTCTGTGCTTCTTTGCAGCGGCAGACAGGACCTCGTATGCTCTCTTTGTATGCTCCCGCTTCTCCACCTCGGTTCGCCCACGAAAGCGCAGTCCAGCAAGCGGCCATCCATCCCTACTCTCCACCTGTCCATACAACTCTCTGCCAAGCACCGTATCCAAGAAAATCAACTTGTCATTACTTGTCTCTGTCATGCCATGATCGCTCACTACCACCACATCCACCACTCCACCCAGCGCCCTTTCCTCCACCAACTCTCTCCTCAACTGCCCCAAGAACGCATCCACCCTTTTCACCGCCGCAAGCGCCTCCTTACTCTGTGGTCCAAATCTGTGCGCAGCCTGGTCAATATCCGGTACATATGCACAGATCAAACTCGGTCTCTCCTCCACTCCTCCTTCCATATCTATCCACTCTAGTACCTGTTTCAATCTCCCCTCAAGACCCCATTTTGGTCCACTTTCGTACTTCTGGAAATACGTCGGCGCTACACTGGCACTGGTGACGGGTGGTCCAGGCCACATGAAAACAGCGCTCTTCAACCCAGACCGTTGTGCAGTAGCCCAAATGGGTTCACCTAGCCACCAACTGCTGTTCCATGATTGTGCTGGGTTGGTATAGTAGAACTGCTGGTGGGTTGAGGTGAGGGTGAAGTCGTTAGCAACGATGCCGTGGGATGAAGCGTGCAGACCGGTGAGGAGAGCCCAGTGGTTTGGGAATGTTAAGGTTGGGAAAATGGGCTGCATGTATTCTGCATGGAGATGTCCGGAGGCAGAGGGAAAGTTGGGTGGAGAGGTGAGGTTAGATAAGAGCCCGGAGTTGAGGTAGGCAGGTTTAGTGCCGTCTAGCGAGACCAAGATGACTGTGCGGCGGAATACGTGTGTGCCGTTGGAGAGTAGTGCTTCAGGTAGAAGTGAAGATGCTTGGTTTGATGTGCGTGGTGGTGATGGACGGGAGTACCATGGCATGCGATCACTGAAGAGGCTGAGCAAGAGAGCTACGAGGAGAAGAGGGAGTAATAGGAGGCAGTAGGATGATCGTTTCCTCCTTCGGCTGGGTGGTGGTGACTGTCCTGGTCGATTCAGGAGGGGAGTCGTTGCATCTGCATCTCCACTGTCTGGATCTAGGCCTCGTGCAGGGTTGTTGTGCTGTGGCCGAGTGCTGGATGCGGGCTCTGGAGCTGCAGCGTCTAGTGTCTGTTGGCTTAGACGATCTTGTCCGAGCGAACGCGGAGCTGGTCCAGTCTCGCTCATCGCTTCGTTTGTCGTCCCCTGTCGCACCTATACGGAAGTGCGATGAAAGGCTGTCAAGATGGGTGGAGCCTTCTCTTCCGTTCTACCTCGTCGAATGCATCTGGTGGCAGCTAAGTAAGGTGGGGATCATGTATGGTGTTGGTGGGGGACACAAGGTTGTGTCACTTTCGGCTAAATGGTGTCGCTTTCGCCGAAAAGCAGCAATGTTACGCCGTCTCCCTTCACAAAGCTGACAAGAGGCCAAATGCACTTTCACACTCAAAAAACAGCTGCATTATTTCTCCACATTTTTCCAAGTAACCACACGATTGTCCTCACCTTGTCCTCCTGTCGAACAAGGCGGGCGGGTGGTAACCTTGTCTTTCTCTTCCCCGTAAACTCCTCCCTCCTCCCTCCTCCCTCCTACCACCATTTCTAATCACTACCACCATATACGCTCAACCTCGGCCCAGCCTACAACAAAATGACTTCCACTGCCGGCACCAACGAGACCTCCAGCTCAGGCTTCTGCGTCCACTGTGTCACTGGCTTCCGTATCCCCGGCGAACCCAAGGGCAAGATAGAAAAGATTCACGGCATCGACACTTACGTTGCTACCCCCGCAAACCCTTCCTCCGACAGCGCATCCAAAGCCATCATCTACTTTTTCGATTCCTTTGGGCTTAAGCTCGAAAACAACAAAGTCATCCCTGGCAAGATCGCTGACGCGACAGGATTGACTGTCTATGTTCCTGATGTAAGCACCCCTCCCCCCCTCCCCCTTCGTCTTTTTTCTACCTGCAGATCACCCTCGATCGTTTGCTGACTCTGAGTACGATCTTCTGTGTGGACAGATGTTCAACGGAGGCGGAATCACCGAAGAGTCTATCTCCTCCGCCCCCTCCACTGCTGCCGAACTCAAATCCTCTTCTCTCTTTTCCAAACTCAAAGTCGGCGCATCTTTTGCTCTTTCTACTCCTTTCTTCCTCCGCAACCTACCTCAGAAAAAGATTGCTCCCCTCAAGAAGTGGATCGAGGCTCTTAAATCTTCTCACGGCTACGCACGTCTCGGTGGTGTGGGATACTGCTATGGCGGAAAGCTGGTCATTGCACTCAACGCAACGGATCACATCAATGTCAGTGTAGCCAACCACCCTTCTTTCATCACTAAGGGCAATATCGCAGCACTCAAGAACCCTGTGCTGTTCAATTGTGCCGAAGAAGATCCCGTTTTCAATGCGCAGTACGCAAGGCAGGTGAAAGAAGAATGGAAAGGAAAAGAGGGGAAACCGGAACACAAGTTCAACCACTATCCGAACACCGTTCATGGTTTTGCAGCCCGACCTAATCTGGCTGATAAGCAGGTGAAGGAGGCTTTTGAAAAGGCGTTTCAGGAAGGCGTCGATTGGTGGAAGGCCCATCTTTGAACCGCCAAACCCTTTAGTTTGTATGCATTCGAGGAATATGAACAGTATCGAGACTAAGGTCTGACAGACTCCAAAGCTCCACGAAGGATCCTATCATGAGCCGCTGTCCAAAGGGAAACCAAAGTTTTGGCTGCCGCTTTCTCATGCACCCCATTCAACTTTATCACTTCCCCACCCTCACCTCCTACCCCATCTTCTCCCTCTCTTAGCAACTGTGCGATATTATTTTGAGCATTGAACGCCTCCACCCCGATCGCTTCTCTCATCCAATCCTGTTGCGAAGGAGCCATCAATAGTGCTGGTCCATGTTCTCTGACCCATTGCTTCCACTCCTCACTCGTATACAGTGGGAGTTCACCCCTGCTACCGATGACACGTCGAATTTGATCTGCTTCTTGTTCGTACAAACGCAGAGTTTCTCTTGCCTGAAGTTGGCGTTGTTTGAGATCGAGATTCGCTTCACCAAGGGCGATACGGTAAGCGTTTTTCCGGGCTTCGACTTGGCCGAAGGTCCAACGGATGTCTTCAGGGAGTAAACCCCTCGCACTCCTAGGTCCGGTGCCGAGGGGAACGTGGGAGGGTGGGATAGTGCCATATCGCAAACCGTTCTGGTAGAAGCTTCCTACATTTGGATGGGCCTTGAATATATCAGTCAATGGACTTTGACCCCGAGTCTGAGGCTCAACACGCACTGGAGGAGCCGGGTAGACAGCAGGCTTTCCACGAGGATGCCTAGATCCTTCAACACGCTGCTTTTTCCTGCGCGATCCTTCTTCTGCAACCCGATAGTGTTCTTTTCCACCTACCCGACCAGAAGAGGAAGAAGAGGGGTGCAGGCTTAGGATAGGTGGATTTCGAGCAGCGGCGAGTTGGGCCGCTTGGACACGTACTTGTTCTCGAAGGGCTGATGGGGCTGGGTGTGGGGCGGCGATCGGGTAAAGGTGGATGGAGGGTTCAGGAAGCTGGTTGTGGAAGTGAAGGTTGAGTTTTTGCCTTGCTTCGTTGAGGGCTTGTGAGGTCAGGTAAGATTGATCGCTGTCGGTGACCACATTGTCGCCTGCGAGAGTGAGGTGAGCCACAGCGAGGACGAAATAGAGGATGGAGAGAATGGAATTTGGGCTCATGTTGCAAACAATATGATGTGAAGGGCTGACGATGTGAGACTTGAGGTATCGAATGGATGAGGATGTAGCGCGCTGTGCCTACCTTTTATTCCCCTGCTTTGACACTTTGACTTCTTTGGCACAGTTTCAACTCAATCACAAACCGAGTGTCTTCGTGCCTTGCCTGAACACCGAGCCTCGTCCCTGGTCTTCTGAGATAGAGTCCCTCTATTGACAGCGCTCCATACCTTCGGCCTTGTTCCCGTCTCTCCCTCAGCCACATATCCGTTGCTGCCGCCACTTCTCACCATTCTCTGGCGCAATTCGAGGAGAACGTTCAATTTGACTACGCCCGCCAAGGATTAGAGAAGCGAGGTCGACCTTCGGTCTACTGATGAAGCTGTCTCAGGGGGAGATTGAGACCCAGTCGACGATCGAAATAATTCATCACAAGCTTCATAGAAGGGAAGAGTTGGATCGACCGCGTACGATCTTTCATTCGAACTTCCAAGAGGGTTGGTGGGAGCATGGCGCTCATTATGACGTCGAGCTTAAAGGAAATAAGGGGCAGACAAAAGGCGAGGACTACCAATGTGTCAGGAGCTGCCGGACCGATTCGGGACTCGAAGATGCGATCTAATGAATTTCGAGAAGTGAACATTCTGTACAGTATACTGAACGAAGCTGCCGCCTTCGGCCGCATTGATTTCGGTCATTTTAGTCCGAGTGTCCGGCAAAGATCTTAGTCTTTTCCTTCGTTGTTTCGTCACACTTCGAATCAGAGAAGCAACAAGCGCTTATTCACTATAATGCACGGGAGAAGAAACTTGGTCTCAGCTCTAAGGCTGTAACAACAGATAAAATTCCCTCCCTTGTCTTCCGGATCACCCCTCATCGCCTCTATCTGCATCCTCGCATCAAAATCGACATGAAGCCTTCTCGATGTCTCGACCTGTTACCACTTGCTGCCATGGCACTGTCAGCATGTTTGGCAGTCGTACCACCGTCGTTGAGGGAGGTCCAGCGATGATTCACCTCTGGGAATCAGCACGTGATGGAGCCTTTCTCACTGTTCTTCCACACGAGTTATCATACCCGACACAAACCGCTTGGGCCGAATTTTTGAAAACTGAGGGAGAGGGGATCGTCGAGAATTGTTACACGTCAGTTTCTTGCCATCCCTGCGATGAAATGGAGTCGCTCCTAACACCGACTCCTTTCTTCTTCTTCGGCGGGTGCTACGGGTCTAGCAGAAGTGTTTTCAAAGATCAAGAGTAAGCTCAACTTCACTATGCACCTCTTTTCGTAATGTGGTACTCACACCTCCTATTCTCGCTTTCGCAAACAGGGGTGCGGCTAAGTGGCATGGAAAGAAAAGGTACGTCTCTCCCCATCAACCCAAACCAGACCCGATTTTGGCACAGATGCTGACGAACAACCTCTTTCTCCGCGATGATGAATCAGATTCATTCGAATAGTAAAATTCGAAGAAAGAGGACCATACATCTTCAACGCACGTCCGTTTGCTACTCGACCGATAGTTGCTCTCATTCTCGTGGAACGTTTCGCTGCGCAGCAGCACGTACGGAAGCTGTTACAGGAAGCTGAACACGAAAGGAAGGTGCAGCAGGAAGCTGCAAACGACAAGAAGAGTTGGGGAACTTGGCTGACTCTCGGAAGAGGTGCAGGAGAGGGAGGTTCCAGCTCTAATTTGAGTCGGCAGTCGGGTCAACAGTAGAGGCTGCGTGATGTTCGGGGCGAGGCATGGTGGGATGGTAGTTTGAGGCGTGGCTTCGGCAAGCTTTCCGATCGATCCGAAAGCGAAGCTCGGTATTGCTGCTGGCGGTAACCTTTTGTCGTTACGCGTCCTTGGCGCCAGCGGCGCATGACTTGAAACTCATGTCTAACCATCGACGTCGATTGATCAGAATCGACTGTCAATGTTTGTGTGCTCGTGTATGAGTCCAGGTCCGCGAATCTCTCTGTATGAACTCTTACAGAGAGGTGCGAGGCTCGAAGAGACTGGCACATAAATAGCGCTGGTCTTCCGAAGCACCCGGTCTTCCTTTCACACTTCGCTCCCGTCACCAGTCATGAAGCTCTTCCACATCTCCCCCCCCCCTCTCGTCCTGCTCCTCTTAGGCTGTCGAGCCACGTTAGTTCCCCCGACCCCGGTACCACAAAGCGTCATCCAAGCAGAGGAGGGAATCAAGCATATCTGGCAATCTGCTTTCGAAGGATCCTTTTCCAACGGCCTCCCAGCCCGATATCAGCACCTTCAAGCCCCATGGAGGACGTTTCTCGGAACTCGAGGAGAGAGTATAGTTAAGGACTTCTATACGTAGGCTCCAGTCCTTTTCCTCGCCATTTTCTCTCCTGATCTCGTGCGCTGACTGTTGTTGCTTTGTTGATGTGCAGTGAGACATTCGGGAATGATCAGAACGTGGCAACGACCTATGGGAAAGGCCGGTAAGTATTCTGTCACCCTATCCCCTTCTCGATCCTTTCCTTTCTACTTACATTGAAAGTCCGATCGAATTTCAATTGCTGTTGCTTCGTTCAGTTTCTTGAAACAAGTCAGACTACAGACAACCGCGCCCTTCGTCTTCGATCCGAACAGATGGCAATTTAAGCGTAGTATGGCTCTTCTACTCGCGGAGAAGTTTGCTGAAGAGGAAAGAGCGAGGGCGATTGAGGAGGCGAAGAGGGCCAAGGCGGTCAAAGAAGCTGCTGCAAGTGCTAGAGGAGATAGAAAGAAGAAAATGTGGGGCAGCTTCTTGACGCTGGGCACGGGTGGGGGCGAGGGAAGCAGCGGTGGAGAGAGGATGGAGTAGAAGACCAATGATAATCACAGCTTTACTGCACAAGTTGCTCTCGGGACTAGCCCGTCGGCGCAACTTCGACCAAGTAGAATACTCGACTATGACCATGAGTTTCGATAACCATTCGAGACAGACTCTTCTGGCGAACGCTTCGGAACGTTGTTGAGTTGAGCGGTACAGTAGTGGGAATATGAACCGTTCATGAAGCGCTGTGGCTCTCGTTCAAAGAACATCTCGAGAGCCACCTTTTTATTGAAAGTTTTCCCACCACTACTGCACTTGCCGCATGATCTTCGCACGAAGTCGAGAAGTGAAACTGATCTTCCCAAGTATTGTGCTGCATTCTTACTGGTGGGGTGGGAAGCGGACAGGATGCTCCGAAGACATGAGGCCCAGTTGCGGCTGAATCCGTTTCATTCCGGAGGGCTTACACAAGAATGCTTAATAATCGTCATCTCATTCCGGTGGCTTTCTTTCATACTTCATCGTACGAACGTCGTCTCGAGATAGTCATGAGGTGTATGTTTTCGTCTCTACTTGGCGCAAGCCTCCAGCTTCGAAGATGGGCTCCAAAAAGGCAATGATTGGTGTGGCAGTGTCAGTTCGAGACAGCACAGGCTTCCCTTCGAGCGCCGTTTGGGGACAGCTCAAGACCAGACAGCACCTTCAGAGCATGTACTGTAATTGCGCCCAAAGTTCATGTCCTCACAATAAGACCTCTGTGGCTTGCAGCAAGGAGTGGACATGCATTGCACGCCGTGGGTCTCATAATGTGACATTGCATTTGTGAATTGAGTTAGAGTCGATGTCACCCTCGAAAGAGGAAGCTTCTTTCGAAGATGCTGTACTTGTAAGTCTCCTGTCCGGACCTGTGGCCAGGTCGCATAGACAAGTACCGAAGCGTATATAAGCTCTCGAATCCTGCTCTGTTTCAACTGAAAGCTTACTTTTCCTTTCATCATTCAACCTTCCTTTCCTTCCTTTCGGAGACCTTCTACCGGCACAAAGGGCTCCCCTCTCAAGCTCGAACTCGCTATCCATATTTCGAAAATGAACCTTCTCCCCGTTTTTATCCTCGCATTTTTACTGGCTCTGCTTCCCGTAGTCGTTATCGGTGCTGGAAGTCCTCTGCCGATATCTACTATGCCCGAGACTGTCTCAGGAGGCAGCGAGGCCGTGCAATTTCTCTGGAACTGGGTCCAGAATGGCGTCTTCCACAAATGGCTTCCTGAAAAGTACGAATATGCCCAAGGAGACTGGAACGACTTTATGCATACTGATGCAGAGGCGTTGATCCATCATATATATCGGTGAGTTCCTGCTTTCCTTCAGCGAGAAACGAGTGAGCCTGTTTTACTGACTCCGTTGACTATACATGATTTCTGACATACAACCTCTGGGACACCATCTTGTTCCTCGATCATGACAGAGCGTGAGTCGGATTCTTTCGAACAAGTCGTCAGAGAGATCTGTGCTGCCTTCGGAGCTTCGCTAATACTCCTATCGTTCTTCACTAAACAGCGGTACTGCTAGAAGCTCTGGATATCAGAAGTGAGTAGCCCGTTCAATGATTCAACGAGTGCAATTCCGTACTCAGATACGATAGCCCTCCCCGCATTTCTCCGAACAGATTCCTCAGCCTGGCTAGTTACCAAAACCACGGTGAATACAAGATGGGTGAAACGGACCATAACAGCAGGAAGATGGCTGAAATTCTTGTCGAAGAATTTGCACGTAAGCAATTGAAGAGGCCTTACGAATGGCCAGAGGTGCAGTCGCGTAATCAGGAACCAGGCGCTGAGGACTTGAGGAAGGCGACGAGACGACGACAAAGGTGGGGAAAGTCACTTGGCCTTGCAAGCTCAAGTACCAGTCCAAAGTGATCTTTGCGAACGCCCTCTGCTTGGACAAGCGGTAGCATCATCAATGCTGAGTCGGTTCGAGGTCATCTTACGAGAACATGGCCGTCTCGCTCCTCTCCATGCCCCATCGATAGCAGATATGTAACTTCACTTCGTCTGCGCAAAGTGGCATCCGAATATGCATATTTCACACCTATGAAGTGAATGGTGTGTGAGACCACGGTTACATTAGAATGAGCCGGCTGTTGGGATGTGCGAATTGACCCATACTTCTCAAGACCTTTCACACACAGTCCGGGAAAGCGACCGAGTGTCCTCGACGTCTTCTTGCACGTATCCGTTATCGGCCGCACGACACGTAGCTTGACCATTTGTCCGCATCGACATCTTCAATCACTTTCTGTATTACAGCCTTCACGGCCCGACCACTTCTCCCGCTCATCCTTCTGAAGTAATAAAAGGGAGAAAACTCATACAACAAGATGAAGCTCGCCTGTACAGCGAGCTTGATTTCTCTGCTCTCGGTTGCGATCTTCGCTATGCGGCCCTTTCCGATGCCTCCTCTTGTAAATGAAAGCGAAGAAGGCATTCGCTTCATTTGGAATGAGGTTCAACAAGGTAGGTTCCACAAAAAGCTTCCACAGAACCTAGCTAGCATGCAAGACGCTTGGGACAACTTTCTTGAAACTGATGGAGCCAAGATCTCCCGAAAGTACTACAGGTCAATCTTTGTCACGTGATGCTCTGCTTCGGGTAGCTGGCTTAGCCTTGGTCCCAGCGATCAACATCGCAACTTCTGACGATTTGACGCCAGGTGATCAAGAGAGCGTCGTCACGTGTCGTCTAATGCCGGTCGACAAAGGTGTCACTCACAACAGCATATGCCAGTAATCAAAGCCGACGTCGCAGAGTCAAGCGACCATTGGCCATTCTTTGTCGTGGTTGATGGTCAAGCCAGGTAACAAAGTTTGCATGATTGCGTAAGCGGCTCTCGCGGCATGGCTCAATTTCGTGTTCGTGCGCTTGAGACGGAGTGGTTTCCATAACGTGCTAATGAGCTCGACGGCGGGCTCGTGTTGCACAACATTGTGGCTTCGCCGAAAAGGCGATGGCTTGTGTGAAAGCTTCATGCCCTCTCACATGACTTTCACATGGTTTGAGGTGCTGAAAACTTCTGCCTTTGATGCAAAGGCAAGGTGTCAAGTATAAAGCGTGCTCTGAACTACTCCCTCCTTCATGCTGATCACGATTCACCATTTCTTACCATGAGAAATTTCCTCACCCTAGTGCTTGCCTTGCTCACAGCGCCCATCGGTATCGTTTCCGGCACTGGGTTGGGTCCTGTGCCCGAGATACCGATCGAAGTCTATGATTTACGTGGAGAAGTCTTCAATCTGTGGCACCAAGTTCAAAAGGGAACTCTCTTGAGGTGTTGCCCGCCCATCACCATCATCTGCAAAGCAGCTGACTAAAGTTTCTGAACAAGAATGCTGAGCGGAATGCCTTCAGGTTTTACGAGTGAGTATCCGTTCTCCATTTCCAATGGAAGATCTCCGCTGTTCAACTAATTCCTGATCCGGCAATATCGCCTCTCTCAATGCTGCGTCCTCTGCGCACTTGATCATAGCGATCGGTTCAATGGAAACAGGTAAGACGTCATCCGCATTCGCAACTCAAGGGCGAAGCAGCCGACGAAAATCAAACCCGAGTCTCGACATCGAATATCACAGCTCGGATTATGAAAGACAATGTTGGTGGGTGTCGATTTTCATGTTGCCATCACCGAGGGCGACGTCGATAACGAATATTGTCCCTTTTCAGCTAAAAGCTGGAGCGTTGTGAGTCGCCTCCTCCCTAGCAGACTCAGGCATCAGCATTGCGTTGCATCCCATCACGATCTTTAGACCTGTCGCAGGCATTTGACTTCACCTATCGTGAGAAGTTGTCAAGAAGCTGTGCAAAGTCACAGTTGTTATGAGTCAATGGGAGGCGAGGCTTCAGCTGTCATCACGTTGTAAGCGTTATGTGGTTAGGAGCAGCTGCTATACCAGCTCTCATAGCTGTTCAAAGCTGAGACAAGGGTAACGCTCTCCGGAGTTGATTGAGAGCCTTGAACCCCCCTCCCTCCCCCCTTACTAGAGAGCGCAGCCAACGAATACACATAGAAACAAGCATAAACAGGAAGCAAGTGCAATCAAGGCCTTCCTCTCTCGCACCACAACATCCCAGACTTTCCTTCCTCCCAACTAACTCACCAGACTCCAAAGCATTACAGCCCAAACTCAACTTTCCACTTACGAAAAATGAAGTCCTTCCGAGCTCTCACTTTCGCCATCTTCGCTGCTCTTGTCCATGTAGCTGCTGCCGTTCGTCCCGCTCTCATTGAGCAAAGCGACTACGGCATTCGGTGGCTGTGGGACGAGGCTTCTGAGGGTCGCTTCATGTACGACATCAAACAGGACTATCCCCTTACGCGACGGCTTGGCCTAAATTCCTAAGTTAGCATGGCCGCAGTATCGTTGATCAGCATTTGTGAGTAACTTACACAAAGCAGCGCAACGCTCTAGGCAGTCTGATAACCTCCGCTGATCGACCATTTTGATTCTCTTGCCGCATATCTTGCAAACAGCCAACAGCATCCCGCCACGTATATAGTCATTTCCTGCCTTTCCTTGTTACTCTTCCTTACGCCCCTGACTTTCGTTTTGGGACCTTTGACCTCTGACCACGACTTCGATCTCTCTTCTTCCACAATTCTTTGACCTTCGTGATCGTTTGTCTATTCCAGGGCCGCCAATTTGGTTGATAAAGCAGCGTGAGTACATACCTTACAGTCAATTTTCCAGGAGAATGTAACGTCGACCCGAGGTGGACGTACTCTTATTGACCCTTCCCGCTCCTTGAGACCGCCCCAAATGTGCAGCATTCTCGCTCGTGTGAAGGAAAGGGACCGTACTAACTTCCGTTTCCCCCAAAACCATCCCGTCGCTAACGAGGCACTCACCAAGCTGGTTGAGCGCTTCGCTGAACTTCGCCATGCCGCTTCTGGTTTTTCCCTTGGCCTACCGAGCAACGGAGTGTAGAGGTGGTCCACGTACTTGCGATCGGATATTCGGGATACTGCAACGAAGCTCTGCCTCAACAACAGGATGCCTCCCGGCTGTCTCGATCTGCGAAGGCTTTTGGCGCCTCCTGCTACCTTCCCTATCAGCTCTACCCTGTTTGTTAGTCTCCTCCTGTGTCACAAACGACAACTAGATCCTGTTTCAGTCTGAAGGCTGGCCTCTCAAGCAGTCCTGTTCTCCCCCTTCTCTTCTAGCATTTCCCTTGTGTGTGGGCCAAGACGCAAACATTTGATAGTAGAAAGAAGTCTTCAGCTGCATCGGCCCATTGAGAGGGGATTTCCTTATGATCCGAGTGAATGATGCATAGAAGTTTTCCACGCCTCATCCCTTTGAGATGAAGGGTCCTAGAGCCTATGGCCCAGAAGTCCGTCTCTTTTACGGGTCGCATCACTAAAATATTGCTGGCCAGCTCAACGTCGAGTACCCGAATCATCTAGTAGCGCATCGCGAGCACCTAGCTGCCTACATCGCCAGGCGAAGACTTGAAACCGAGATCAAGTGTAACGGTCGGCCTCAATGACCGCGTTTACCGAATCAGTGAACATTCATCAGCTCTGAATTCCCCTTTTCGAACGAGGCCTCAGTCCACCTCTCTTTGCCCGTTGGACTTGCACCAATGCGAACAATCACCCTGATCTGTCTGAACTTTCTCACCATCGTGATAGCAACAGTTCCACCTCCACCTGAGATTGTACAACGATTCCAAGAGACCGAGGACTTTTTGGATGGACTCTATCGACGTGGTGTCCTACCCGGATTCTGGCACAAGCCTTTGGACGGCGCACCATTAGAATCCTGGCTTGAATTTGTCCGCGATCATGGTACGGAGTCTCTAAGGGAAGGGTGAGTGCTCCAACGCGCAAATCATTTCAGGACAAGCCAGCTACTCTCGCTCACTTCTTGAGCTGACCTCACTGACAACAACTGACATACTTTTGGGCAGATGGACCCTCATCCCAAGGTAGGATCTTCCCGCTCAACGACGTGTGGTCTGCGTGTAGGCTGATGGCTGCCTGACTCGCTCACTTGTGCTCGACTTCGGTAGAGGTTTGCGACGAGCGAATGGGATAGCCACACGAAGGTAAGCTTCCTTCAGCGTTATAGCGTTTAGTCTTGGGGAGGATTCTGACCGCACATTCTTCACCTCGGAGTTTGGGGTACAGGCTCTTTCGATATGTGGCGACCCCTCTGGAGGCGAAAGAAATTCGGAGTGAGGCCTAAGAACTCATAGATGGTGGCTGGACATCTTATAAAGAAGTATGCGAAGCATATACTGGAGAACCCTCTCAAAGCTGTCCCGTACGAATCTAGGAGGCGGCCGAGGTAGGCTCAGTAGGCGGAGAAGACGCTTTCAGTAGAGATGTCAGTCATCCGGTCTTCACCATTGCGTTTTTACAATGTCCCATGATATCCAGTAAGACAATCGAGCCCCCTGGTTCACATATAGTAAGACTTCAGGCGCTCATGTGACAAACAACGACGTAGCTGGATGTCGAAGCCGAGAAAAAGGACCGGCAACTACCGCAATCCGCATGCGACACATGACGATCTTCATTCAGCCAGCCTTCCACCTTCGCTTTCATCAATGTGAACGGCATTTGTTACCAACAACAGAATTGGCTGGGACGAATTGAATGAAGGCGACCTCGCAAGATCCCTGAGAACGTTTCCAATAAGAGACGTTGTCACAGCTAAACAGACCTATACGTGGCTTCAGCAACATCCGGGCTTAGTTGGCTTCGACGCTTGACTTGCGATGAAGCTGAATGCGGAGCCGGAAGCTTGTGTCAGAGCTGGATGCCAGCACAGCAGTACGATACGATTTTCGAGCCCAATATAAGCAACTCACACTGTATGTTCGACGACCATCCACGAATCCAGCTAGCAGCCATGCGCCCAATGTTCTTTCCTTCGCTCATCATCCTCGTCCTATGCTTTTGCTCGAGCACTAAGCCCGACACTTTTGCGGAGGCGATCGATGCGCGTATACGGCCCCTGCTCTTTGTTTTCAATCAAGTTGACTTTCGCAATGTATGCTCTCCTGTCGTCAGATTTGTCGTGCTGATTCTTTCAATTCGGTTGGCGAATACTTACACCACGTCATCGCTGTGCTGGGTTTGTTGGCATCTGATCTTCACGAGGGCGGGCAAATAAGTCACCGAGCAGCCCACAGCGAAGTTCGCCTGATCAAAGAACGGATTTGAACAAGACGTAACTTTGCACCCTAGTCTTCGTGCATTGTCTCGTCAGGATTTCTCCTGACCTTGTTCTTCGCATCTTTGCGTGTCTTGACTAATAGCTACCCGGCAAGGATCCGAGACGTCCGGCCATCGTTGTGAGTCTCAAAGCTCTAAGCATCCAATTGAGTTGAGCCGTTGAGCACACTGACACGCCGCAATGGCTTCCTTGCAGCATCGAGAACTTTGTCCTGCACCCTGAGCAGAGTCGCGAGATCTACGTGCCTGACCGGGCCGAGAAACACATCGCAAGCGAGCTGATCACCGCGTACGCCAAGCACCTCAAGGCCAACTCGCACAAGCACGAGAGCCAGCAGTACATGCGTCTGCCCGACGACGCCAGCCACCTGCTGTACGGGTAACTGAAGCTAATTTCTTCTCCGGAGATCGCCGCATCATTCTGCTCATGATGGCTTTCAGACCGGTCCGATCCTGAGCTCAGAGCTACGTCCTTCATTCGGCAGATGCCAATCCGCTACTCAGCTGCGAGCCGGTCGAGTGGCGTCGATGAAGTACATGTTAACCTTTTCGGCCTTTTCGGATTGCCGGATATGTGTGTGTGCGCCACGAATGCCTCTTGAGAGTAAGGAATCCAGATGAGATTTGGAGTCGAAGTCGCCTATGAAACAAGCGTCAGAATGAAAAGCAAGCCGCTTGGTCTGGGCAGCAAGCCTCCAAAAGCCATTCTCGTTGTGTGACTCGGTGGCGTCTCGGTCGGGCGTTGGGCAAGACGAGAGCAAGTCGGGTCGCAAGGCCGGTCAGGACCGGTTGGGCGAGCAGCAAGTCGGTCGCCTGGTTACTACGCGATCAGCAGCCTGCACTGGATCGCTCAACAGAGAGCAACGGACCTTGCTTCATTCCATGTCCGGCAAGGTTGCCTTCTGACATTCGGTTGCTGGGAATTGAGACGAGCGTTGCTGCTTAACCCTATCCGCCTTCTTTGCATCGCACTTCTCGAAAGCATAAAAGGAACGCTTCCTCTTCACTTGCCACGGCTGTCACTGCTTTCCCTCCACACCCAATCCAGCCGCTTTCGCTATTCTCATCGGTACCTTCGCAAGGATGTTCAAGGTTAACAAGTTGATTATCACCATCGTCACCATCTTCAGTATTGTGGCCGGAAGCTCGGCGGCCATGCTTGAGGTAGTGCCCCATCCCATGACCAACTACATCCTTGACGCCAAATTTCTATGGAACACCGTTGCAAGCATGAAAATGCTACCTGGTACCAGACATACCCTTAACGTGGATGTGGGCGTGACTGAAAGGTGGAAAGACTTCCTGCGACAACATGGAGGCGATGAGTATCGCAAAACCGTACAGTGAGTGGTGATTTTGCATCGAGTTTGGCGTGGCCTGAAGAGGCCACTACAGATCGGACCCAGTGTGGCAAAGCCGAAAGCTGACGATCCTTCTCGTTGCTTGACGTCCTTGCGATCTTGATCTTTGCTAGCGATCTGGAAATACAGACGTAAGTATACTCCGGTCCGTCCGCATTTAACTCTCCTGCGGTGAACTAATGCTGATGCTTTGGCCCGCCTCTTCTACAGTCAGGCCGGCGATGGTCGTTACTACAACGTGGCGGAAAGGTGAGTGGCGCTATCTCCACGAAAAGCGTTCATTTGAACAGAGTTGCATGCTCACAGCAGCTTCCGTTTCTTTTGGAGCAGATTCCGACATTTTCTGAGCCCAGACAACGAACAAGCGGTCCTGCCAGTGCCAGAGGCACCTGAGCAATATGTAGCTCGACGTTTGGTCAACGCTTTCACCGACCGTTGGTATCGGCACTACGCAGCCGAGAGACTGGCACGGCTGGAGGCAATGGAGAGGGCTGAAGCGTCGAGCGGGGAAACGATTGACAATTCGCTGGACGCAGGGTCAGTTGTGCAGGCCGAGAAAAGGAGACGTCTTCGTAGTCAGTCGCCTGAATCTGCTTCCGGATCGGTCGGAAACTGACGGAGAGAATCGAGACTGATACTGGCAAGCTCTCACAGACTATAATCTGTCTGTCAACACCGTCGACGAAGCCTTGACTGCGAACCAAAATTTACCACAGATTTCCGTCCTTATTCCCTTTATCATCCAAGATAGTCCAGGCGAAAGCGGCATTCAGACCATTCCATGTTCGGGCTGGAGAGTTGCTAGATGCTGTGAATGTGAGATTGCGAGCAAGAACAGGGGTATCAGAAGTGCGATGCGAGTGAATGCAGGAGAAGAAGCCGAGTGAGCGTCGATGAGATCACCATTTGCGAGTGACGGTGAGGTCGACAAGAAGATTGATGAGAATGTAGATGAGAAGGGCGTTGAGCAAGGCAAGGAAGAAACGAGGCTTTGCTCTTGGTACTCGTCGTTCAGTGTCCATGGAGGCAGGTAGAGGCAGAAGAGGCTCGTTTGCTGCGTGTGCAGAGTGAATGTGAGGATGTTGGTGAGGATGAGGGTGGTGGAAGTGAGGGGCAGGCACGATCACGATTCGAGCTGTGCCGTGCGGTGTGTATGGTGAGCAGCCATAGGAAGGGTGAAAGGGACGAGGTGGTTGAGTAGGAGGTGCTGCCGAGGAGGAGGAGGAGGGTCCTGCGCCGATGCCGCCGCCTGCACCTTCACGAATGGCGGTCTCGTAGGAAGGGACGGGGTCATCCTTGTATGGTTGTGAAGCATCATCTGGATTGGAAGCCGATGGCTTTGCGCCAGAAGAGGAGTTGGGATTGGGAGCCATTGTAATTATGATTTGGTAGCTCCGTTGTTGTGTGATTTGAGGATGGTGGTAGTGCTGCGCTGAGCTAGAAAGCTGAAGAAATGCTGCTGCGTCATGATGGGATGCAGGGTTCAGGCGGCGTGCAGTCACAATTTTGGCCGACCGAGCTGAGTTTTCTGACACAGCCCTGACTACTTTTTTTTTCCCCTCTTTTTTTCTCACGAACGTTGTTACAGCGGCAAAGCCGACAGATCCTCTACTATCGGACCGTCTGACACCATCACCCTCTGACGGAACAGCAGCACACATCAAAGCAAAGAGTATAAGTGAAGCATGATAACATTGCTAACTAGAATGAGTGAAGCTGAGGAGAAGTTTGCATCGGGAAAGGGAAAGAATGTATGGGAAAAGCGAAGCTCGGATGGCCACTGTAAAAAAAAAGACCAGCAAGCATTATAATTCCCTCTTTGGATTGATCGAGGCACCTCCTCATGGCAGCATGACCGTTGCCAGATCCAAGCACGCAAACGCCCGGATTGACTGGAGTCTAGGAGCTTTGGTAATGGAGGTGCCAAAGTTTCTTTTTAGTAGGTTAAGGAGAAGAAGAAAGGAAGATCGCTCGTCGAGACATGCTTCTTGTGTGCTCTCACAAATTTGCTCTCTCGCATTTCAAAGCGCAAAAAAGTGAGAGCAACACGTGATCCTCTCTCTTTCAGGAAGCTTTGCGCGAGGCGCTTCCCTCTCAATTTTGCCTGCTTCTCCTCCACCTTGAAAAAGCTGGGCTGCGTGGAAGCTGTTGAAGTTGAAACCTTAACGCTCGAGCCTCTCTTGAGCAACGCCCTTTCCATGCCGTCCCTTTCTTCCCGAAGATCACATTGTCTTCGCACGCACACTACATTACTGCTGTCGGGATCCTACCGTCGAAGGGCAAACGAGGATGAGGCCGATAAAAGCTTCCAGATCACATTGCCGATCTAGATAGCTGTTCAAGCTGCCAAGCTCCTCATCAACCCACTAAAGCGCGTGGCCTCACGCTCAGGCTTCATTTTCCCTTGAAGACGGATCTTCCGAACTCTTACCACGGCTCTTGTCATCGATACAAACTTGCAATTCCCCTGATCCTCCGCAACCCTTCGCTTTGATCATACAGTGCCTCTAGCGATGCCAACTTATGCCGACCTGTACAACGAGAAGCTTCGTGCTTTGGGTCAATGTGGACCCTCGAATCCGGTCCGCCTCACCATTTCGAAGGGCGACTATGTATGGGATCCAGAGCTCGGTCGTTTCCGCTATGATGAGCAATGGGAGGAGGAACACTTGATGGAGGATGAGGAGCTTATCGATGATAGTCACCTGTCTGCTCCGTCATCCAACGGCAATGCCGACAGCAGCGAGCCATCACCCCCTCCGATGACAGCTTTGCAGCCCACGCCTCTTCTCGGACAAGCCGACAACTTGACTCATCAGCCTTCACTCTGGGTGCTCGATACCAACACACTCATGTCCTGCCTCGATCTACTCAAAGCCCTCTTTGCTGCGCTTTTGACTCGAAATGTGGCTTACGCAGCAGCCGTCAGGCAGCAGACTCGGCATTCGGCTGTTCCGACACTCCCATCGCCCATAAAGCTCGTCATTCCGTATGTCGTTGTATCAGAGCTCGACGGCCTCAAGATCACCAGCCACAAGAACGACTCTGGCCGCCCTGTCGCCTCACAGGCAAGAGAAGCCAATCACTGGCTCTTCTCAGCACTACAAAAGCAGAAGCGTGTTCCTATCGACGAGGGAGGCGCTCATCTCCCAGACAATCTTTGGCCCCTCTACGCCCAGCCTTCGGCCCACTACAACGGATCGAAGCGCAAAAACAACTCGAACTCAGGATATACGTTCCAAGACCCAGTCTCCTGCGACGACGAAATCATCAAGTTTTGCGTCGATCTCAAGAACGAGACCCCTTCGAGTGTCTGTTTCTGCTCGGACGACATCAACGCGCGCACCAAGGCTGAGCTCGACAGTATTGACTCGCTGGGAATGCGCGAGCTAGCTAACGCGCTGCAAACCAACGTTGGAGGTGGGCAGAGCACGGAGAAAAAGTGGCTGCTGGTTGCTGATGCACTCATCGAGCAGTGGGAGTATCAGAATGGCACTGTCCAACAGCATGAACAGCGACAGCAACTGCAGCAACAAGTCGACCAATACTCGGCTCAGCAGTCCACGTGGCAGCCCATTCTGACCTCGCATGCAAGTCAATCACCTCAAGAGAGCGCACATACCCATCACCTCACAGCGGCCCCTGGTCCCAGTCCTGCTTCACACAATGCGACCACCACCGAGACCCTAGACATGGACATGGACACCGAAGACAATCAGCCTCCTTCTCGTGCTGCGCATCCAGTCCCAACTCCGATACCCCTCACGCCTACACACTCGGCTCGCCCTCACACGCGCTTGTCACCTGAAGGTCGCGGCACCAACGACAGCATACATAGCCCGCAGAACAAACAGCGATCAAGCAAGACGAAACCACGCCGTTCGCCAGTCAGCAAGCCATCTCACCCTGCAGCCTCGACAGCACCCGCAGCAGCAGAACAGCAGGTCCCCAACGACGAAGATCTCAATCCACAAGTCGACTGGCAAGACCTCGTAAAGCAGTTTGGACCGCCGGCCAAGAAACAGCGCAATACCAGATGGTAGACCACCTCGCATTTGTACTCTTTAGCATTCTCTCCTCATTTACACATTTCCTTGTTCGCAACATAATCGCATATCTATCCGAATCGAAGCTCGTAGCTGAAACGAAACTGCCAAGAGAAGCGAGCCTGAGAAGACATCGTAACTGAGCTGAAGGAAGCGCGGCTCGGTGGAGTGAGCATACACGAGCGCGAGTTGGTGTGTGATTTTCGGAAGTCGGGAAATTCCCACGTTCAGGGCGGGCGAGCTCTTGCACACGGACCTCGAATGAAGCTGCGAACCTTCCTATCGATACTGTACCCACCGTCCCATCACGGCGCACTCGTTGGCACTTCCACCTTTCTTCGACCTCCAACCTCCATTGAGAAGTATCACCGCTATCCGACGCAGCCCATCTTTACCGACTACTCGCTTGGCCTCGGACCTCAGCATCGGTACTGTGTCGACCTATCGGCTCGACAGCATACAGCTCGGCGTTCAGCAACATACATCCAAAATCCAGCACAGCACTCAACCATTCATCTTCACTCCGCCCTCCGAGGCAACCAAATTGCAGCATGGCCCGCCAACCAGCGAAACGTCGCAAAATCACCCAAGACCTCGACGTAGAAGGCGATGAAGATTGGCAATCCGACGAGCTCTCTTCCCTCCCCGCAACCGATGATGAAGAGGACTCCGCCTCCGGTTCGGGCTCTGACTCTGGTTCCGACTCTGGCTCAGACTCAGACGAAGAGGATGTAATCGACATGCTGAAAGACCCCTCCTCTTCCAAAGGGAAGGGCAAAGCGAGTAAAATAGAAGTAGTGATCCCACTCAGCACGCCCGATGGCGAGACCCCGGCGAAACGAAAACGTGGTCGACCGCCCAAAGCACCCGAACCCAAGGAACCCAAGAAACGAGGCAGGCCACGCAAGTACGCTCCTGGAGAAAAGCGCCCTCGTCGATCGCGCCGCAAGCTTAATGCCGATGGAAGCTTCAAGAAGAGAGGAAGGCCGAAGAAAGTGGTGGATCCAGATGCAGTCATGATGAAGGTTCCTAAACGTCGCGGGCGGCCACCGAAGCCTGTTGAGGAGGGAGCGGAGGACACAAAACGGAGGAAGAGCGAGGGGGGGAAGAAGAAGAAGAAACGAGAGTTTGATCTCCTCGCAGGGCTGGATTTGGAGTTTGATGACGAGGACGGCGCAGGCATCGTACCTGGTGTGGGTGGGGAAGGGGAGGATGAGGATGGTTGGGAAGATGAGATGGATTCGCCGAGGAAACAGGATGATCTTCTCGCAAAGTTGAGGAGAAGGATCTTGTATAGACAGGCGGATGCGGAGCTGCAGGACTTTGTTGATAGTCTTGGGCCTGATGGTGAGCCAGTAGCATCTACTTCGAAGGCTAATTCCAATGGTGTCTCAGCAGAGGATCAGGAAAGAGTCGACGAGGGTCCGCGACCAGGTTTGCCACTGATGACAACTTTCGCCAACGACAACTCCATTCCATCTTCCGAAAAGCGGAAAGAGAGAAAGCCATTCGAGCCAACAGTCACCGCACAAACAAATGGCGCAATGACAGCACTGGCCGAGGCTGCAGCGTCTGCAGCTGAGACTGAAGAGCAAGCCAAGTTAGCAGCGAAACCAAAAGGCCGACCACTAGGATCGAAAAACCGCAAACCAGATTGGGAGAACAATGCCTTGCTTCTTGCTTCTCGTGCTTCCAATGGTATCGATCACGGCACTTCGCTTAGCAACAACACGGGCAGCGGAGGATCTGGACTAGTCAAGCCAACATCATCAGACGCATACTTTCTGTTCAACACCTCCAAACGAGCACGCGGCTTGGCAGGAATGTCCATTTCCACCTCTTCTTCTCTCATCTCCTCCAAACTTCCAGCACTCGATTCGAGGAACCTCGAACGCGTTGTACTCTCCCAAACTCGCGCCGATACGACTCTGTCGGACTTGGCTACAAAGATGTACCGTCGCCTGCTCCCCGTTTACCTTGCGCAGCTGCTAGCTGGGTATGCGATCATCTTTCATGGCGTGGGGAGCAAGACTAAGCTCCTCACTGAGCTAGTCGGCCGCAGGATAGAGGCGGAGGGCGATGCGGTCGGAGTGGTGGCACAAGGTGCGATGAAAGGGTTCAAAGTCGAGGACATGCTAGCGGAGATCGAGAGAGCGGTGGGTCTAGGTGGGTTGACACTCAGCACAGCGACGGCGAGAGACGACGAAGAGGGGAAAACGGCCATGGTAGTTTCCACGCTGACTGCGGCGAGGGCAGAGAGAATTGTTCGAAGGTTTTCCAGCCCCTCGACAGCAGGACCAACAAAGCTCTTCTTGATTCTCGAAACATTCGATGCGCCAGGCATGCAATCTTTACGGTTCAAAAGCGTAATAGAGACCCTCGCCAAGTCGAGCAACATTCATATCATGGCAACGACGGAACACGTCAATTCCGGATTCATCGCCTCCACCACCGGTCAACAGTCCTCAGTCTCTTCCGACAACACCGACATCGATGGGGAAAAGGAAGAAAGAGGAGGCGGAAGGCTTTGCTGGATATGGCAAAACATGTCGACTTATGTCCCTAGCTTGGACGAGATGCTGATCATGCGTTCCAACCCTGCGTTCGCTTCTTGGATGCCTTCCCTCCCTCCAGCGCTGGACCTCATTGGTTCTGCTGCTTCTCTCTCGTCACGTCCGACTCAGCCTGTTGGATCTACCTCCTCTGGTGCTCCTACGAGCGTGGACGGCTCAGGTGGTGTGACGTTCTACAATGGATTGCAAGTATCCGATACTTTCAGAACTGTATCGGAGACTTCGGCTGTTTCCATTCTTAAATCGGTCACTACAAAAGCCAGAGCGCTGTTCAACTTGTTGGCGAAACAAACGCTGTCGAGCGCAGACGGAGAGGTAGGAGCCGGCGTGGGAGGTGTAGCGTATGCGGAGTTGTTGAACAAGGCAAAGAGATCATTCCTAGTTTCAAACGAGGCCGATTTCAAATCGCTGCTGATCGAGTTTAAGGATCATCATCTGTGTCATATCTCGAAGCAAGGGGTGATATCGATCGGTCTGACCGATGCGAAAGTGTTGCAGAGTGTTTTGGATCGACTCAAGTCCATTTGATTCGCCTGCCTTGTTGCAATGCAGTCCATTCTGTCTTCACAGATGCTGTCTCGAGTGTGAAACGTGCGGAGCGCTGAGATTGCGTGTGTTTTCTGGTGGATGTGGGTATACTAGCTACGAAGCGTGGATTAGTGCTGCTGCTGCTTGATCAAGGCAATTCTGGTGGCTATGATGAGGTCACTTATCCTTCTTTCCCTCCTTCCCCTCTGCTGCCTCGTTCCTCGCTGGCGGCACGATATCAGAATCATCCTCCAAAAACGCCGCGACAACATACGCCGCGAGAACCAAGTTGGCCACTAACGCTGCTAATCCTCCCGCATATGTTGCATTTCCTGCTCACATAGCCCATCACGAACATCATCCGGTGAAATTCTTGTCAGCATCTTTCCATTTGCCTCTGTTACTTTTCCCCGCTGGGGATGTGTGTTAGGCGCTTACCATCCAAATATCGATCCTTAGCAAAGTAATAAGCCGAAATAGGAGCCGCGAACAGAGCTACGCTGAAGAAGATTAGCTTATAGTATACTCCTCTTGCTGGGTCTCGTCCTCTTGGAGCTACTCTTGATGGTGTCGGGTCGAGACTGGACATGTTGCTTGTTGATGGTGGAGGAAGAGAGAGAGAGAGAGGGAAGGGCAAGGTGGTCAGAGCACACACGCGAAAAGAAACCGAAAAGCCGCGGGAGAAGAAAAGGTTTCGGAATTCGGACTTGTGGAGAACAACAACTTTTCTTCCCTTCTTCCCTCTTTGTCCTTCCTCTAACCCTACATCCATCGACGCTCTCTACTCGATTCTGGCATTGCGGTTTGCGAAAATGCCGGAAAAGATCTTCCTCATAGGCCCTGTTCATGGGCGTCTGACGGAGCTCGTCTCAAAAGTCTCTGCTATTCAGTCCAAGCATGGTCCCTTCACTGCGCTGTTCGTAGTAGGAGACCTGTTTCACACCAACCCTACGGACTCGACTCTTCAACAACAGAGCGATTTGCTCGAGGGCAAACTCTCCCTTCCGATCCCTACCTACTTCTATCAGGGCACTGCGCCGCTCTCATCTCATGTATCTGCAAAGATCGCAGAAGCGGCAGCACCAGATGGTCTCGTAAAAGTCGTCCAGAACCTATACTACGCAACAGGCAAAAGCGGCGTCTTCACCACCTCCACCGGCTTTCGAGTAGCATTCGCAGGCGGTAGATGGGATGCAAAAGCATACGCCGAAGCAACAGCGGAAGGCGGTGCTGGGGAGTTCGACGCCGAAGACTGGTACGAGTCCTCCTCTCAACGCGCTGAGGATGAAGCTTTGCCGTATATCACACCTTCAACCATACACCGACTTCTTGCGCATCCTTCCTTCCGACTTCCCTCTCCCTCGCCCATTACCTCAAACGCAGGCCCGAGTAATGGAGGCGGAGGGGCGAAAGCAGGAACACTAGCAGCAGCTAGAGTATCAGCAAACCAAGAAGCTGCGCGAACCTCCGCCCAGACTTCTGCCTTGTCCCTGCTCAACAGCCGTCCCCCGATCGATCTGCTCTTGACGAATGTTTGGCCAAGTGGTGTTACTCTTTTTTCCACTCCCACCGCTCCTAATCCGATGGATCCGTTGGGGGGTCTGCCGGATGCAACAGCGAGAATGTGGGGTTCTCCAGCCATAGCTAGGCTCGCTTCGCACTGCTGTCCGAGGTATCACTTCTCCCTGGCACCTTCACCTAACCCTTCAGCCGAGGGGGAGGGTGATGGCCTTCCCGTCGGCATCTCTCAGGAAACGCTCGACATGGGTGCGTTCTGGGAGAGGCCACCATACACCACCGACCTCTCCTCCTACCTTCCCACTCCCCTCGATCTTTCGCTTCCAGCACAGAGGAGAGAAGCAGAAAAGCTGAAAACCGTAACTCGTTTCGTATCCCTCGCAAAGTTTGCAAACGAAAAAAAGCGCAGATGGTTCCTAGCACTTAACCTCACACCAGCTTCACAGCAGGAGGGTGTAGCGGCGGTGGTAGTGCCAGGGAATGCTACTCAGACGCCGTACTACACCCCCTCGTCCGCGAGTAGGCAAGGTGCGAAAAGGGTGCAGGGAGGGGGGGTAGAGGAGGATGGTGGGGGAGTGAATTATAGATTTCAAGAACAACCAAGTAAGCGTCAGCGTGGGGATGGTGGAGGAGGGGAAGAAGGGGTGCCACCAAAAGGATACGTTTGTAGGATATGCAATGTTGAAGGGCATTACATCCGTGCTTGTCCCTCCAAAGCCCCTCCCCGCGATCCTAACGCGACTGGGTCGAACAACACCCCTCTCCCCTCTAGCACCTCCGCCAACACCGACGGAGAGCAAAAAAGATGGAGTAAAAGTACTATGCCTCTTCCAGCTGGACTTCCTGCCAAACCTACTTTCACATCCACCGCCAACCCGCAACGGAGACAATTGATTCCGGTCGGACCATCCAATTGTTGGTTCTGTCTATCCAACCCTTCTGTTGCCAAGCAACTTATCGTGTCTATCGGTTCAGATTCCTACCTCGTCTTCCCCAAAGGCCCCTTCTCACACCCTAGCATCAACAGCATCCCATTCAACGCAAACCATCTTCTTATCGTCCCGCTAACGCACACTTCTAACCTTCTCCCACCGAACCACCCCGTCTTAGCTAGGGGAGAAGATGAGGAGGAAGCACGCGAAAGAGCACGGGTGAGGCAAGAGATGGAAGAAACAAAGAAAACTGTAAGCGATATTTGGAGAAAGCAGGCGGAAGAAGGACATATAATGCTGGAATGGACTTTGGTCAGAGCGCAGACTAGTAGTAGAATGACTCATTTTCAAACTCAACTACTCGCTTTACTCTCGAGTATCGTTGAGAAGTACGATCTGGTAAAGCGGTTGGATGATGCACTTGAAGCCGTACTCTCGGGAGCTAAGATGCTACGGAACGATGATGAAGTGCAATCGTACTTCGCCGGTACCTATCACAGGAGGAATGAGGAGGGAGGGGAGGAAGATGGATACTTTCACATGGCACTTCATCCCATCGAAGGGGAGAAGAAACAATGGTTGGTACCGCTAACAACAACAGCGAGGTTTCCGGTACAATTCGTTCGTCACACACTCGCTAAGCTATTCGAACTTCCACAGTTGGCTGATTGGAAAACAAGCACCAACCCACCCCAGGACGGAGGGGAGGAAGAAGAGGTGGTGGTGGCGGAGAAGAAAAACTCGGCTGGATTTCGTGCGATGCTTTTGTCGAACAGCTCATCGACGTAATGCTGGGAATGTAAGAGTGGAATCAGACGCAGAGTTCGGGGTTGTGTCAAGTGGGTATGAATTGCAAGCGATGCTTTTGTGATGGTGAGTGTGATGAGGAGTGACAAAGTCAAAGAGGATCACGACGACCCTTCTTACTCCTGCTTCGTCCTTCATCTTCGTGCTGTCTTCTCCGTCGTTTTGCCTCTTTTCTCCGCCTTAGTTCTTCCCTACTTTGCCTCTCGCGTTCTTCCTTCAAACCCATCACCCGCTCCCTTTCCCTCACCCTACTCCCTCCCTCACCCCTCTCCCTCCCACTCTCACCATCCTCATCCTCCCCCTCGAACAGAATCCGTCTAAGCCGCTGTTCAGCTTCGTCCCTCGTCAACTGCACCCCATCTACCACCCCTTCTCCTCCGCCTCCTCCTCCTCCCTCCTCCTCACCTTCGTCTTCGCCTTCGCCATCGGTAAAGAAAGGAGAACTCATCTTCACCGCTCTACCCAACTTTCTCTTCCTTGCGGCACTTTGGGATTGTGAAGCGTGTGTTGTAGGTGCGAGTAGGGAGAGGAATTGTCTAGCGAACATTACGCTGGGTGGTGGGTGCGGGGTCCAAATCGCTGCGACTTCTGGCCATGCTTTGGACCATGCTCGAGGGCCGTGTTTCGGTGTTGGCTCCTCTTCCTCTTCCTCTTCTTCCTCCTGTGCTGTTGGTGGGGGTGGAGAGGAGGGGTTTGGGACGTGTTGTGCGGTGTGAGATCGGCTGCGGGTACGGGTGCGGGTGCGACCTCTTCTCTCACCCTCACTCTCAGCCTCGTCAGAAGAAAGACTATAAACAGAACCCGAAACAGAGCTTTCCCCCTCACTATCCGCCCCACTCCCACCGTCACGCTCCTCTACCTCGTCATCGACACCCGCTCCCTCCAACCTCCTCCTAATCTTGGCTAGATCAGGATGCTCTTTCGTCGGCCAACTCTCTGCTCCACCCAAGGGATCCAATCCCCACAACCCGCCTCTCTTCTCTAACTTATTGGCGTCTAGCTGAGCCTCGCGCTTTCTAACCCCCCACACCCTCTGCCTTTTCAACGTTTCTGTCCGTATCCAAGACTCGCTAGCCTGTATTGCCGACTCGAAACAGAGTCTTGCTTTGTTTCTTGTGGTTCTATCCAGTTTTCTCAACTCTACACCCATCTCCTCCCTCTCTTCGCCTCCCGCAGAGGAGGAGGGGGGGTTGTTAAGAAGCGTCTGTACACCAACGAAAACATACAGCATCCCAAGCACACAATGTAACTCCGGCTGACTCTTGTACGGATGAACATTTACCCGTTCCTCCAGCAGTTCGATCGCATCACTCAGCCGAGCTTGAGCTATGTATTCTTCGATCAAGGATGGGGTGATGTGTGTCGCTTTTAAGGTGCTGCTTGAGTTTAGGTCTAGCATTTGCAGAAACCCGACCTTTCCTCCTCCGGTTACCCCTTCCCCTTCTCCCCCCTCTCCTTCTTCCCAAGACAAAGCGAGTAAGAGGAGTGAAAGACGGAATCCTTCGTCAGTAGTCCATTCATGCGCTCCAAGTATTACCCTCAGAAACCTCCGCGCCAATCCCAACTGCCTCCGTTGAATCGAAAGATGCAATAAATCATAGCATCTTCGTAGATGCTTCCGACGATGGCTGGTGAGATTTGTACGAGAGAAACTCGGTCCCAACGCAGTCCCACGCGTAGTGAGCAGGCTGACGGCGGGTGAGGTGTGAGAAGAAGAAGGGAGGAGGGAGCGGTGAGAGGGTAGGATAGGGTAAGAGTTGGTTTTGAGCGAACGTATTTGATGGTTTTGTCGGAAACCTGAACCCAGGAATGGTGGTGGGGTGAACGGATGGTTTTCCATGGTTGCTAAGCGAAAGGGAAGCTTTTGCGTTTGTGTTGGATAGGTGAAAGCCGAGAATCGTTGGGGACCCTAACCTAGAGCCTGAGCGTTGTGATGGTAAAGTGCCGCCTAGAGAATCAATGGCGCTACAACTGCTATGCACGTTACGCTGGATGCTGCTTATCCCAGAATGAGTTCTCTCCAGGGCGCGAAAGTGGTGGTGCCAAGTAAGGTCGCAGCGTAGCTTTAACCCGCTGTGTTTGCCTCTCAGCTCTTCAAATCAATAGAGATGGGCCACACCAGCTTTCACCGACGGAAGGTGATGGTTGTCAACAAGTAGGACAGGAGCAAGGGTTACGTTTAGGGAAATTTTTTTTAGCATGGACCCTGAACTCCACACATACAACTGCAAGCCGAGATCCGAGTTCTCTACCTTTTCCCACCGTGCATCCCTTCTGCTCACTTGACATCATCAATCGTTGTACACCAGCACCTCACAATGAAACACACACAGAACTCTACATAGGATCATGATAGTATTACATCAAACAGAGTCTTTCAACCGGGAACAAAATTCCAAAGGGTCCGGGGAGCTGCTTAGGCCTCACTAGCAACCGAAATTCGTCTACTGCCTCTTGTAGCTCTTTTTGCCCCTCCTCCTGCCGCTGCTGCACCACTCGTCTTCCCCCTTCCACCTCTCCCCTTGGTCATCTTTGCCACTTTCGCCTGAGCTGCACCTTCAAACGCCTCGTCCTGTTTACCTTTCGCTGCAGCCTGTTGCAAGATCTCTTCAAACTCTTTCAAGTCTCCTGCACTCTCACCACCTGCTCCCCCACCCGAAGCTCCGCCTGCGCCTCTACCGCCACCACCAGCACCTGGAGTCTTATTCGCCCTCGCCTTGGCCAAAATCTCCTGGAACCTCTTGTACACCTCGGCATGGTACAATTTATCCTGATAGAACGGTAATCCTTCAATGAGCTTCTTAACCGATCGTTCGCTCTTGTACGGCAGAAGCGACAAACAGAATGCAATGTCTCGCCATTGTCTTTCCGAGTTAGTGAGGCGGAATCGTTGACAGAGCTTCTCGACAACATTCTCTGCTTGCTTCTCTTTGTCGATGAAGGTGAAGATGAACTTCATGGTTCGGGCGAACGTTTCTTCATCGACCGCATGCTTGCCGATGGACAGATGCGAGATGATATCGGGCAGGTTGTTGTACACGGCATTCTCCTTGGTCGCCAATTCACTGAAGAAGAGTTTGGCGAGGTCGGAAACGCGCGGTTCAGGATCCTCGAGACATTTGGCCATCTCTCCCAGTTGACCCTTGACCTTGATCATACCGTTGAGGATAAGATGGGTCAACACCATCAGAGTGTGCTTCTTGACTGAAAGATCCGAGTCACCCAGGCCAGCATAGAGACGGTCCGAGTTCTCGTCGACGAGCGAACCGAAGCAGACGGCAATATCACCGAGAGCAATAACAACGTTGCTGCGAATCACTGCGTCCTTCGAAGTAGTGAGAATGTGGAGCAACAAAGCGAGGTTGGCTTCGCAGAACGTCGACGAAACACACATCAACTTGCAGAGCGTCAAGACAGCCGCTCGACGCACCAACTCGTTGGGGTACGACTTGGGGCTGCTGCAGATGTGGGTGACGATGGGACCAAACATGGCCAAGACACTGCGACTGCCGTAGAGCAACTCCTTCTCTCGAACACTGGCAATGACTTCACCGATCTCGTCTTCGGCGTTACCGGCGACTTGGTCGAGTTCCTCGACTGCAGCAGCGGCAGCAGCAGCACGACTGGCCTTACCCTCCGAGACGGCTTTGGCGACTGCCTTCTCCTTGTCAGCCTCGGCTTTGCGTCGCTTGTACTCTCGCTCGACCAGCTCGAGATAGACAATATGCTTGAGCGCGACATGTCCTACCACGAACAGAAGCTGAGCAAGCTGGAAAGCATCGCCCATGACCGGTCCATCGCCACTGCTGGAGGAGGCTTCTTGAGCATCAGGCATCGACACATCACTGACAGCATCGTCGTCATTGGCGCCGTTGAGAGACTGCAGCTGCGAAGCCGTCTTGCTGCCGAACACGCGAGAGGTCATGCTGCGGATGATGTCGGTGCAGAGTGCATCAGGCTGCTCACCCAGCAAGTAGATGGTGTTAAGAGCGTTCTCTGCCAAGCTGAACCATTCTCCACGGCTGGCGCCCTTGAGCACATCTCCAGACATCTGGATGGCAGCACGCAATCGTCCAAACATGGGGTGAGTCATAGGGTAACGAACACTCTCGTCACTAAGGGCACCCTTGACCTTTTTGACGCTTCCTCCAAGACGCTGGAGTGCAACACAGGTGTACTTGGACAGAACAACATCGCGTGCACCCAGAGGACCGAGACCGACACGCAAGAGCACATCGATCTGTTCGGAGATGATCTCGCGTCTTGCGGTAGCAAGCATACCAAGCACGATAATAGCACCACGTCGCTGAGCAGCCGAAATGGCACGAGGAGCCGAGTAGACGGCCCACAGCTTGTTGACTACCTTGGGGTGGACGAGATTCTCGATCTGCATAGTCTTGAGCATCTCTTCAAGCGAGGTAAGCTCGGCGAGTGTAGCACCAAAAGTGCGCTCGATCATGTTCTTGGCAATACGAGCGACATTGTCTTTGGCGTTGAGATCGGCACGTGCGTCAAAGTAGAGAGCACGGTAGACTTCGATAAGTCGGGATCGAACACCCTTGAGCTGACTTCCGTCCTCCATGACGAGGGTGTTATCCTTGGTCCAGATGAGGTGAACCATCTTGCGGACACCAGCAGCAGCACCAGAGAGCTTGTACTCGTAGGCGACGCGGAAGAACTCCATGGTTTCGAGGACTTCGGCCTTGTTGGTAGAGGCGAGGAGCAAAGTCAAGTTGGGCATGGCAGTCTCGAGTTGGGTAATGAAAGCGATGGCGTCTGCGTAGTAGCGCTTGGTGAGTCGCAGGCGCATGACTTTCTCGGCATCGACAGGTTCCATCTCAGCCTGAGCGGCGGCGAGGGCCTGAAGGTCAACACCGGATCGGCGACCCTTTTTGGCTTTGGGCTTCTTGTCCTTGTCCTTGCGGCTGCGAGCGGGTGGTGCATCCTCGTCATCGTCGTCGTCCTCATCTTGCATGAGAGTATCATCTGCGTCGTGCTCGTCGCTGTCCGCTTGCTCTTCGTCTTGGTCATCCATCTCTTGGTCCTCATCCTCGCTAGCCTGGGACTGGCCATCGTGGTCAACAGAGTTGTCGCCTGGCAAGTTGAGCGAGCCCTCGGTCTCTTCAAGCTCTTTGGAGACGATATCGAAGCGCTTCTGCCATTCTTGGAGCGAAAGCTCGCCGCCGTGAAGCATACCAAAGGGATGGGTGAGGATGAGCTTGGTGAGAAGCGCAATGGCGTTTTTGCGGACACCGCTGGATTTGTCCTCAAGGTGACGGATGACCATGTCGGTGATCTCGGTACGCTGCTTGGGGAACTTGGTGGGGAGATCGAGAAGTCGAGAGCAAACGGTGATAAGTTTGCTTCGCACGTACGAGTTGAGGTCGAGGAAACGTTCGATGAGAAGGTCAAAGAAAGTCTCGATCTGCTTCTTGCGAGCTTCAGCACTGCCGCGGTTCTCGTCTGCCATAGTCTCGTCTCCGTTGGGGGCGTTGTTGGCGTCAGCATTGAGTGAGTCGTCTGTCAGGGCGAGCTCCTTGATGAGAAGACCAAGGGTCTCGATGAGTGCATTGCGCATGGGGTAGGATTCCGAGTCGAGATGCTTTTGCAAGAGACTGATCTGTTTGAGGACGCTGCGCGGGCTGAGTTCGGCCATGCGGACGAGGAAACGACCGAAAGATCGTGGACTCTTTGTGTCCATGGCGCCAAAGTTCTTTGCAGCGACTTCGCGAAGGACCTCTTCGCCAAGACGCTCGTAGTCGAACTCGAGACGCATGACAGCGAGCAATTCTGCCATAGGCTCTGCGAGATGCTCGTAGTATTGAAGACTCTGCATGATACTGGTTTGAGCGCTGAAAGCCTGACCATGCGCTTTAACGGCTTGACAGATGACTTTGAAGATACCGAGCTTGATGGCTTGAACTTTGAGGTAGGACTCGTTCTCTTGCAGAAGGAGGGCAGGTCGAAGTAGACATCCTGAAACGAAAGAGTCGCGGGCAGCAGAGACGGTCCACATGCGCTCGCTTCGGACACGCGCTGCTTTGGACATGAGAGTGAGGATGGCAGGGATGGAGTTGGACCAAGCCCAGGCATCAGCTTTGGCGGAACCGGACTTGGCAGCAGCAGCGGCAGCGGCAGCTGATTTGGCGCCAGCGCCTCGTCGACCACCTCTTGCGGCAACAATAGCGGCGGCAGAAGCTGCATTGTCTGATCTGGCACCGCTGTGCTTTTCTGC
This sequence comes from Ustilago loliicola, assembly GCA_022963135.1. Taxonomy (NCBI): domain Eukaryota; kingdom Fungi; phylum Basidiomycota; class Ustilaginomycetes; order Ustilaginales; family Ustilaginaceae; genus Ustilago; species Ustilago loliicola. Next base: position 695,249 of record JALCUU010000002.1, on the reverse strand, counting down.
TACCGAGACCAAGCACTGCAGAAGGAAGGCATATCGTTCCAATGTCTCTGCATGAGATGAGTAAGCATTGGGGTCGTCGCCGTCGAGTTCACGTTGGGCTTCGTCGAGAGCATTGGACATGCCTGAAGCAACAACGTCGAGGAGCTTGTTGCAAGCGTTTGGACAGAGGTTGGCGAAATGTTTGAGATAGGATCGAATCAAGTCGTAAACGTCTGGTGTAGCGACGTTGTCAGGACTGGAAGTGATGGCGTCGATGGCTGTGTCGAGGGTGGAAATCTGTTCGGAGGCGTTCATGTCCTCGACGGCGAGCTCTTGTGGGATGATGTAGGGCTCATCTTGCAAGAGAAGAAGCTCATCGGCGAGGTTGTAGCGACCGCTGGATCCCTCGCCGTTATCGTGTTGTGATGCCATTGTTGCGTCGTTGTATGTAGCTCTTAGCTAGAGCGTTTAGCGGAGTCGCAGCCCGTCGGCGCGCAAGCAAAGTGACTAGACGAGTCGGGTAGTGGCGATGTTGGTAATAGGAGGAGATCGTGATGGAGGATAGTATACAGTAGTCGTGGTCGTAATCGAATTGAATCGCCGTTGATGGATGTCGGATGGATAAGGGATGGCTCAGCATTCATTCGAGTGTTTGGTGTGTTGCTCTCTCTGCCACTTTGATGGATGGCTCAGCCTTCGACCCTTTTGTTGTTGTTTTTTTGTCGCTTTGGAAATGCGCAGCCTGACAAAGGTGTTGGTCTCTGCTTGACGGACGCGCGTTGAGCCATCTCTCGGCGCGTGTTTTTTTACTGCGTTTCAAAATGTTAGAGTCGAGTCGCCCCCGCGCAATTACACGTGACTTGAGCCACCAATCGGTATCCAATCCTCCGCGTCTTGCGAGACATCGGGCGATCCCATTTGCCAACGCATCAAGTCTAATTTCGCGAGAAGAAATTGAGCGCGAAATGAAACACAGCGCGCGCTCATGCCTTGGAATTGGGCGTTGCTGCACAGACGCGGAGCATCCCGATAGAATCCAACAAGGCTTGAGAAGAAAGTGACAAATGGCATTGCAGCGCACGCACGCACCCACCCACCGTCACTAACTTGGAACACACAATCATTTCGACAGTCGATAATCGGTCTCACTTTCAATTTCTGACCATCATCACATGGTCTGCTGGTCAGCCGTCATCTCTCACTTTTATACTTGCTACCATCACCGCTTAGCAAGCAAGTTCGGCATCCGCTCCCGAAACTGGCAAAGACAGCTTCACTAGCTGAAACCCACTCGAAACCGCAACGAAACTCGTACCGCTTTGTATCGGAACCACCGACTTCATTTGTCACACGCACGCCTCTCTCTCCCACGCCAGCGACGACGTTCAGTCTCTCATAGCTCACAATGGTAAGTCTGCCTCCCTCATCAAAAGCGTTGCACTGCACCCGCCACGTCGCAACTCGAGCAACAACACAGCCCGCAGTCGCTTTCCATTTCCATCACACTCTGTCTTGTTCTCATCGATCATCACTCAGAAACAAGTCCAAGTAGCTCTTTCTGGCCAGCAACGATGACCAAAGCTCGCAGACGCAACCTCCGCGCCCCTACCTCTGCCTCGCCATCGCCCATCACCACACGCTCTCAACAACGTCGCCACCCCGTCAAGCCAGCCAACGACTCTTTCGATGGTGTCTACATTGACTCGGATCCAGATGCTGATGCTGTTGACCAACTCGATCTGAAATCCTTTATTGACATGACTTCCGATTTCACTCCCTTCGCCGCCGCCGCCGCTGCTGCTGCTGCTCCTCGTTCGCGCGCTTCCCGATGCTGCTCCGCCGACTCCACCTCCTCCCCTCTCGATTTTGCGTTAAACCAACTCTCACAGGAACAACAATCCAGCGCCCCTCTCCCCGCACGCAATGTCGTCAACTTCCTCCGCAACAAATCCGGCATCAAGACCCGCGTTGGCGCCCTAAACGGTAAACGCGTCGACTACTTTAAAGGTTCTGCCGCTGTCAAAGCTCTCCTCTCGCCAGCCTATGCTAAACTCAAAGACGTCCCCAAAGTCTCCACCAAACAAGAAGCAGAAGAAGCACTGCACAACATCATCCCCTATGCTTTCTTCCTTCGCGTCGATCGTGGTCCTTCCACTGGCGGCAAAGACTCGCCCAAAGTCGTCGAGATCAACCAACAGCAGATGTTCAAGAGTGATCAGTACTATGTTTGGCTCTATGAGGGTTCCCAGTTGGGCTTGAAATTGGCAGGATTGGGAATGGTAGGAGTCATGTTGGCCGGTGTAATGTTCCCCTTGTGGCCACCGACGATGAGGTTGGGTGTTTGGTACTTGAGTGTAGCAGCACTCGGGTTGATCGGATTGTTCTTTGCCATTGCCATCGTCAGGTTGATCTTCTGGTTGATCACCGTGGTCGTGGCTAAGCCGGGTATTTGGATCTTCCCAAATCTTTTCGAGGATGTTGGATTCGTCGACTCATTCATCCCGCTTTGGGCTTGGGACGTTCCTTCGCCGCCTAAGAAGAAGTCCAAGTCTGCATCTTCCGGTGCAGCCGCAGGTGCGGGGGAGAAGGTCACAGCAGCAAGTGGTGCCGGTGCGGCTGCCAGACAACAAGCTTTGTCTGGATTGGGCGGTGCAGGCCCTACCGCCGCTCCTCCTAGCCCTCCCAAAGCTCCTCAACAGGCTGCTCAGTCCACTCCGGCTAACAACAACGCTGCTTTTCAGAGCAACGGTGGTGTTCAACAGAACAACGGTGGACAGGCGATCGGTAGTGGTGGTCCTGGCGCAGGCGATAGTTTGGATGACATTAACTAAATGCCTTCCAACTCTATATCTTGTCACCCGTGCCTCCAGCTTATCTTTTAGCACCAACACTTTGATATCGTCTCAAAATCGCATACGACTTGTCTTTTCTGCTCTTCCATTGCATATCTTGCTCCGCTGTAATCTCGTCGTATTTCAAATCAATGCACTCGCTCCCGTTCACCCATCTCTCTAGCTCACCTGCTGCTTTGAGTGTCGTACAAGCTGTCCGCTGCTTGCATCCAGCTCCCTCGTGGACGGATGTCGTTCAAGAGAAGCTGCGAAACACAAGCATCTGACCATACCTTTTGCAGGGGGACCTTCCTTTTTTTTTGAGCCTGCAATTTCTCATCGAATTTATTGCTCACCTTTTTCTCTTAGCTTTTCTTGTCTCTGATTTCCATCGGTTAGCGCTGATCTCTGCGTTTACTGTTGCCGATTTTGTTGGCAGCTTCTAAACGAGCGAAAACGCATAGATTCCCGAGATTCTTTCCCCGCACTTCGCTAAGTTGGACAGCACGTTGACTGCTCCCATTTCGGGTTTCATCGGTCATCATCTTGACTCTTTTGCTTCTCGATCATCTCGGGTAAGGGACAGGGGTGTGGGGAAATGGGGGCAGCGGACTTGGTCGGTGGTTGGAGAGCAGTAATGCGGGGAAGGGTGTTCGACGACATAGAATCAGCCTTTGTTCTCCGTCTTTCGGGGTGGTGGTTGAAGCTGTGAGCCAACTTTGAACGCGGTGCTCGGAGTCTAACCCTAAGGTAGAGGGTTTGAGCAGCAATTCCGCAGTGTGGGATGAAGGTGCCGTCGAATACCGCAATTCCCCTGCACTCGCACCCGCACCCGCACCCTCTCTTGATGCTCCGAACACCGATCCTCACACACCTGAATCGAAGGTCCAGAAGGAAAAGGGCGAGCACGCAGTTGTCAACCACACCCATCAAAAGCAGGATGCGTTGGGTGAAGCGGACGGGATTTACCGATGCATGAACTCACCTTTTCCGGTGCTAAACCTTGTTAGTGTCTCTGCGCTGGGGGTTTTTTTTATGCGGCTATACATCACCTTTCCCCCCATCGTCTCGAGAGGAAGGGGCGCAGATCTGCACACACCTCTCAGGAACAGGTTGACCGATCGGCTGGCACCCCTCCCTTGCTTTGAATGGGATTCGAGGTGTGCGGTTGTCAATTCAGGGCGGCTAGCCGAACACCGAGGGTTCTGAGGTCCGAACCCCGCACGGTTCCTGGTCCTGGGGAAACAGGGGAGGTATTGAACGTACAGTATTATGGTGGTTTTTGCGGTACGATTGGGTGCATGATTGTCGTCGATGCTAAGTGATCATGCTCTACAACCCTGCTGTGTTGCATGATAGTCTCACCGACCTCTTACGTGTCATGCATCGTATTAGCGCCAACCAACGATATTCGCCCCCCCCTTCCCCTTCTTTCCCGTATATATAGCCGCCCTCCTCACTCCTTTTCAGTCAAGCCTCACCACAACGCTCTTTTCCCCCCATTCCCCCCCTCACAACACATCGAACCTTGCCCATCATGCTTCGACGCACCCTCTTCTCCACTCTGGCCACCCTGGCTCTATGCTCCCCTCAGCGCTTGCCGCCGAAAAATATATCGTCAGTGGAGACCGATGGCACGATACCTCGAACAACCTGATCAATGCCCATGGAGCAGGAATTATCCACGACCCATCCTCTTCGCTATGGTACTGGGTAGGAGAATACAAAAACTCAGCCAACGGATTTCAAGGTTTCTCCCTCTACAGCTCCGCCGATTTGATCAACTGGGATTCGCATGGTCTTATCGTTCCTCCTTCCTCCTCGCTTCCTTTTCAGGTTGGAGAACGACCTAAACTCATCAAAAACCCCACTACGGGAGAATATATCCTACGGTTCCATGCAGACAGTTCCAACTATTCTCTCGCTAAAGTCGGTGTTTGCTACGCCGATACAGTAACTGGGCCTTACACCTGCCCGGCTAATGGGGTGTTCAGCCCACTTGGTATGGAGAGTAGAGATATGAACGTATATGTGGATACATACAACAACAATCAGGGCTATTTGTTGTTTGTCACCAATGGCAATGCTGATGTGGGCATAGCTAAGATGAGTAGTGACTATAAGAATGTAACTACGCTCATTTCTACTATCAACTCAAGATTGGAAGGGTTTGGTGTATTCCGTGACGATTCTGGGTTGTATAATATGGTGGTTAGTAATCAGTCGGGTTGGAGACCTAATGCGAATTCCCTCTACACCACTCCTAACCTTGGCACCACTGTTCCGACGTATAGCAACTACATCGCGAACAACGCCTACAACACATACAACAGTCAAAACACCTTCGAAATCTCGCCCAACGACAACCTCGAAGTCTACCTCGGTGACAGGTGGTGGGAAACCGACCTACAACAATCCAGCTATGTATGGTATCCGTTCGTAAATAGACAACTGGTTCACGCACCTCTCTGGCGTCCCGATTCCACCTCTTCCCGCGGCTACTCGGTTCCGAACAACCGTACCTTCCCACTCTCCCCCAGCACCACTACCATCTCGGGCAACTCGCAGGCAGTCTTCGCCTCGTGCTCCGCTTGTTCCTCCGGCCAAATCGCCACCTACGTAGGAAACGGAAACACCTTCACCCTCAACAACGTCTCCACTCCCTCAGCCACCGCTGGCACCGTCTGGATCAGCATCTACTATGCCAACCAAAACAGCTATCCGAATTGGAGATTCGGATCCATCTCCATCAACGGTGGTACCAACCAAAACGTTACGTATTCGACGGGTGGTAGCCCAACAACAGTGCTCCAGGATACACCCGTCAAGGTGGAGTTGAATGCAGGAACAGCGAACAAGATCACTTTCGGAGCGAATGCGGGTGATTATGCGGCGGATATCAGTCATGTTATTGTTTGGCAGAGTGATCAGTAAACCCCCCCCGCCTCTGTTTTGTAGCTGATGTGGGAATGGAATGTTCATACTAGCTCTGTATGTGCGCGGTGAAAGTGAGTGTGGAACCAAGAGCTAACTGCCAAACAATGTCAAACAGTCAAACCACCCTCCCGCCCAAACAAAGACGAGAGTCGGGTCAATCTCTCGACGGACGACACACAACCATAGCTGGGTCAAATACCAGAACAGCAGCGAAAGGTAAATCCAACCCTAACCCTCAACCTTAAACCGAACCGCAAGATGTTCTCTAAGCCAAATCTAACCAGCTTCTAAGTATCTCTAGTGGAAGGTGTTTATCAGATGGCGTTTTACATTGGCTCCAATAACCAATTGTAAAAGTGCTCTCTCTCTCACGGCATAGCGTGTCTAAAGTAGCTTCTGATGTCTCCGAGCGCTCTCTACAAAACGCATTCACATCCTCCAGCTGCCTCTGACAACATTCTCGAATCACTCCTCTAGCTCACCCTTACAGCTGTTTGATCATCGTAAACCACGCTAATCGAACCCTCCTACAACGAGCTCCCGATCCAACACTACCAAGCTCAAACTACTCTCGCTCCAACCCTCACTCACCTCCAACAAACCTCTGACTAATCTCTTCTCTCCATCTTTTCTCCTCGTCCACTCTAAGCGTCGTTTCAGCTTCAAGTCTTGTTTCTGAGTCGTTCTTCCTGCCGTCTTTGAGAGAGTGTTCACCCAACTCCTCCCAGCACGCTCGAACGACTCTTCGCATGTCAACTCAGGAGCATGCATAGGCGCAACTATCTCGTCTCTTGTGGCAGCAACGCGGTCGAATGGTATGTAAGTATATTGCTGCATACTCCCGGCACATACTTCGCCTCCACGGTTGTAATCATTATCGCCAGATGGCAGAGAAATATGACGACGTGCGTGAATCATTCCCCTGACCACCATTTTTCATCGCAACACCCCTCAATCCCGCTTCAGCCAACGAAGGACCTCTATTGACCAAGTTCGTTGCATCTCCCAACCTCGACACCTCATCCCCAACGCCCATGCTCGCAGGTCTAGTCACACCCCCTCCGGTCGCTTGACTAATCAACAACCCTACGTTCCTCAGCCCACCAGCTCCTGGCGGGGCACTCGGCATCAACAGCGGCGCACTCGGCCTTTTCGGTCTCGACAACTCCGCTTGATATCTACTAGGCAAAACGTGAGTTCCTTCCTGCCTCTCATAATACTCTTCTTCATAGTGCAGTCTAGCTGCCTTGAGTTGATCGAGGATAGATTCGTAGAGTTCGATCTCTCCATCGAGCAAGGCGCGGCCGAGGGCGTGGTAGTCTTGGACACGTTCGGTGTGAAGACGGTCCATTTCCGAGAGAGTGACGTTGAGGACGGTTTCGCATCGCGAGGCTACTTTCTCTGCTTCTTGAGCTGACATCTTTGCGGTGGGGTAGGATTCAGAATCTTCTTCAGCCCATGGGTCTAGCTCGCCTGTTTCCTCGCGATATCGGGATAAAGTGGTTCGATGAGTCTCTAGCAGTGCCTGAGCGCAAGTATACGGTCGAGAAAGCTCCTTGAATCGCTCATGCTGACGAAGCAGAGTCTCGCGGGAGTGATGCTCGTAAATGTCGGCTACATTCTGCATGGTCTCGGCGGTGTTCTGAAGAGCAGAAGTGAGATTGAGACATTCTTGACAGTCTTCTCTCCAACACCAAGCGCCGTGCTCGTTGGTAGCGCCTGTGTCGGAGCGTTTACCGATGTTGCCCATTGGTGGACCGTGAATTCGGTGCGCATCATCCCCTCCCATCCCCGAGCGCGTACTGCCATCTGAAGGACCGGCTCCCGCGCCAGTCAGTGTACGGAGCAGAGTGTACGAAAGATCGCGATAAGTGCTAGACGTGGCAACGTGACCCTCGCGGTGATCCTTGTAGGCAGCGAGGACGCCATGTTTGCCTGCATTGTGCCCGCCTACGCCGTTGATTGTTTTCTCGAGAGCTTTGAGGAAAGCATCCATTCTTTCAGCTTCGAGTTCTGCTTCGGTGGAGTCAAAGTTAAAGTCTGGATGCCAGGTCTGTGCAAAGACACCGCCTTTCCCGGCAGCATCATCTCCGCGCAGCAGGACCGAAGCGGTATTGCGCCACTCAGCTTCGTCCTCACAGCTGAGGAAGAAACGAATAGGCTCCGAGTATCGCAGGACTGGATGCCTGACCAGCCTCGAGATCCACATCTCGAGATTGGCACGACGTGTCTCGATAAAGTCGGAGGCAAAGCGGCCCGAATACTGCTTCTCGGGTAGAGGCGGGATGAGCAGGGCAGAGTAATGCTTGGCGAGCACCTGGTGGAGCCATTCGAATTGCGTGAAACGACGCAAGACGGTGACTTGAGCTCCTGGTGGGTACGGTCCGCCCAGTGGGTCGTAAGGAATACATCCTGTTCGACCCGATAGGGACTCTGAGTCGTCTTCGGCTTGACCTTCATTGGCGCTCTCGATCGGGTACGTGCTCGTGACGTGATAGACAGTGTACTCTTGCATGCCGTTGAGCTTGGTCCTCTTCTCAGGGTGGTGGACTTGAACGAGGAAGGGAGAACATTTGCTCTTCCACTTGGGACCGGCGGGACCAGGAACAACAAAGTGGTGGTTCGGGTCTGCTGCATTTCCAGCTGCTTCTACTGCTGATGGCTCTGTTGCGGCGGAGGGAGCGTCATTACGGCTCTGGGCAGACACATCGGCATGTGCAGCCCCCGCACTTTCTTCCTCCTCGACGACTTCAGTCAGCACAAGTCCACCAGCAGGCTTACCACCCGACACCTTACGAGCGACCATACGCGAGCGCTCGTCCTCACCTGGATCTGAATTGGACAGTACGTAGTCTTCCGCACCGCTGGTGACAAAGCTGGCGAAGCGATTAAAGGTCTTCTTGCCAAAGATGCTTCCTTTCCAATCCGAGCCGGTGGTAGCAGTGGATTCGGTCTGTAGAGCCGGTGCGGATTGCTCGCTGCTGCTGATGTTTGCTGCTCCGTTCGATGCAGGTCGAACGTAGTCTGAAGTCACAGGCGGCTGAGCAGCAGCGACGGCAGACCAGTCGATAGGGTTGGTCTCGTTCGAGGCAAGAGGCATGCCATCGATGGCGGTGCTGATGTTGGCAAAGGCGTCTGCTTCAGGTTCGTGCACAATGACGCTGGCAGTCTGGATCTTTGCGTCTGGCTGCTCCACTTGCTGCCACTGTGCTGCCTCGTCACCGATGTTGAGGAATGCACTGACAGAGATAGGCGTTTGCGGCTCAAGTTCGGCCGGCTCCTCCGACAATGGCGTCGAAGCTGAGGTGTTGCGATCTTGGCTGTCAAGAGAGCCCTGCGAAGGTGTTCTCTGCTGTTCCACTGTCTGAGCTGAGACCTGGTCGACGCTTGCCGTGAGCACGCGAGACTGCAACCGACCGACGGAACCCATCTGCCGACTCGGACTGCCTACATTCAGATTGGAGCCTGCTGCACCCTTCGCCTGCCCTCTTTCTGGCGAGACAGCAGCAGAAGGTAACTTCAACTTCCCATCCTCGCCATTCTGACCAAGGATATCGGGAGTGCTTGGCGGCTCAACACCACTGCTTGCAGGTGGTGAACGAGTAAAGTCCTGAATATAGCAGTACCATCCTTGTGGAATGAGACCTCTCGTGGGAACATCATTCTCGTCCCACACCACGCCGAGACTCCATCCACCGGCCAATGACTCATTGATGACATTAAAGGGCTCTCCTGCACGAATAATAAGCTCGTTGAAAGCTGCCTCACCTTCGAAATCGTAAAGCGCACGTGCGGGCTTGCCAATGCCAGGTCGCGGCATCTGAGCGCTAACAGGTCGAGGTGCGTGCAGCGTTGACGCTGTGGCGGGTGCTAGTGACGATCCTGCTATTTGTGTCGAATCAGTGGGAGCCGGTCCGGGTTTCTGCGTGTCACTGTCGCCGGTCTTGAGATCAACTACGATGGATGGAGGGCGAAGTGGGCTTGGTCCAGCCTTGATCGCGACCATTTCCTCACTGGCGCGCGGGCTTCGACGTGGATTAGCATCGATCGTAGCTTGCTCCTCGGTCTCCTCAGTAGTTGTTGACGAAGTCAGATTGTTGCTGCCGCTGATGCCGTCGGCCAGCGCGGCTGCGTCGTTACCAGTTGCATTTGCCCGCAATGCCTTCCGCACACTTGCAGCCTTTGTTGGACTAGTGTTGCTTCCCCAATCCAGATCAAAACAGCTTCCGTCGTTGGCACGCAAGTGGTGGCTGGACCTAGAGAAGCTGATGTCATCGTCATCGGCCAGCAGCATCGAGGGCTCCCTCGATCTTTCTGTCCCTGTCCCTGTCTCTGACTCAGCCTCGGATGCTGAGCGACTTGCGACCGAAGCACCTGAAGGCGACGGCGAGATGCCGATTGCTTCGCGGCTGCGATCGGAAGACTGTGGACTAGCAGTAAAGATCGAGCTCAAGCGACCTTTCTTGCCTCCACTGGCCATGCGTGTGGAGCGACGACGTGCAGTGCCTGCGGCAGTTCCATTCCGAGAAGAACTCGAAGGCGCAGCTACATCCTGATTCGAGTTGCTGGGTCGAATCGTCGCCGAGCTATCGTCGCGATCATGCTGACTTGCGAGGTTGAGAATCCTGGACGAAGTAAGACCATCCTTGGCCGATGTAGAGCGTGAGATGGTGGCGTCAGTGTCCATCGTTGTTGGCTCTTCCGTGACAGCCTGCGTACCAAATGCATCAGAAAGAGAGGGATAGGAACTGGAAGGAGATGGTCTGAGGGTGTCGCCGTTGGAATTTGGGGGGATGACAACAGCATCCATCTTGAGCGCATCTCCAAGCAAGTCCTGAGTTGCTGTGCGATAGATGGAAGTGTCGTCGCTCTGATCGGTCGCATCTCGCTGATGACCGTTGGTGCCAAACGACTTCTCCATGATGACAGAGGAGCGCGCATCAGCTACGTTGAAAGCACCTGCAATGCCATTGAAGCGATCGCCTGTGATCTGTGACTGCAGCATGCGAACCTGGTTGCTGATCCTTGGCTTGGCTGTTGCGCCGGTGATCTGCGGCTTGATACGCGTGTTCTGCCTCGACAGAGCAACAGGAGTCGAAGTTGACGGCACGGCAGCTTCGAACATACTACGCAGGTTGCCGACGCGAGAGGGACCCGTGCCATTGATAGCGATCGGCTCATTGCGAATCAGACGAGTCGTACCTTGGCCAGCGTCTTGATCGTCTGAGCCTGTATTGAAAAGTCGGCTGACGGAAGGTGCTGTGTAGGTTCGACCACGTGCCGGAGGTCTGGTAGTAGATCGGTCTACATCGTCTTCGTCTTCGCTGGAGGTGTCAAATGCATCGACAAAGTGATCGACTGAGGACGTGTCATAGCCATGTCCAAGATGTGCGCGACTGATGGTAGCTGTGGACGGTGAGTGCTCAGTGAATGAACCGCCAGTAGTATGTGTGTGGATATAGTGGCGAAGAGCAATCGAGTTGCAGGTGCCGGTGAAGGCGGAAGAGAGATGCGATGGTTTGGGTGGAGGTGGTGGCCGAGACAAGGTGCCTGAGCGACTAGATGCCATCGAGCGGATTGAGCCTGTTGGCGAGGTAGCTTTCGACATTGTGAAGGTATGCTATGTGTGATGCAGGGACTGTTGCGAGGTGAAGAGGACAAGGCAGAACGGCGGTACTTGAGGTGGTGACTTGTCGAGATCGAACGGATGTGTGACCTTGTTTGAGTGTGGACCCGGATGACTTTGCGCCAGAGGAGTGTTGATGTTACAGGATGCAGAGAGACGAGATCAAACGAGACGAAACGAGACCGACAACTGTACGAATAGAAGCTATGTATGCTGGCAAGACCGAGTTGCATGGGAATCGAGATGAAGTGAGTCGAACGCTAGCCAGCGATGTCGTGCTTGATCGAAGTGGGTCCAACAAAACTTGCCCAAGCTACCGCTTTGAATGGCCGACTGAGCCTCTCGAGGTGTTGGTCAAGAAGCAAACGACGATATCGAAGCTGAAGCTGAGCAGCATCCAGACAGGTGCACGCACCTTGGGCATAGCCGACATGGGATGATTCAGGGTCCAATTCACCATTCCACACCGAGAAAACCTTTTTGCGTTGAATTGAGCGGCGCAAGTGTTGTTTCCCTAAAGAAGCATCAAACCTGCAGATTGGTGCAGCATTTGTATTTCAACTCGCAGCCAGTTTTGAAATGCACTATACAATTCTGAGCCCCTGTCTTTCAAATCGGTGCTTTGAGCCGAAACCAACACCTTTTGTTTTCTTGACAACGCGCCTTGACGCGCGTCACAACTCCAAAGTGTTGTTCTCTTTCTGCTCACTTTTTGACGCCACTTCACTTTCAGCTCTTGCGGACATGGTCAATACAAACAGAACCAATTCAAGGTGAGGATAAAGGTTTGGGATTGAGAACGGAGAAGACGAGATTACGAGAGAGCACATGGAGCTGATTGCGAGAAGAACGAGAGACGTGTACATGATTGAAAGCTTGGTCTATGATTGCGCGACTAGGGAGGAGTATACTTGCGATTGGCCTATTTCAGGAGCAAAGATGATATGAGGGACTATGAAGGTGGTCTATCCGCTCTAAGGACTGCGGAACGGATCGTCGAAGAATCAAGGCTTCGTTGCGGGGTCATGGAAACGAGAGCTTTGTGGTCAAGTGAGAGAGCTATACCGTCAAGGTTTCAGCCGTCAAGCGATTGACCTCAGAGTTGGGCGAGGAGCAAAGCCGTGTTGAGCGCCGCCTACCAGCTGTGTCGGCTACTACGACCACGCTCACCACCGACAGTCGACGTGCTCGATGCATACCCATTGTTTCCATCCGTCAGGTGCGGATCGAGAGGCTCGTCTTCGGGCTCCTCCTTTGCCTCCTGGTGCATCGACTCGGGGTCCGCACCACCGGTGCTTCCACGAGCGTAGCTTCGAGGAGAGATATTGGCAGTGACTTCGGTCAGGGGAGAGCCCGTGTCGAAAGTCTCGGACGCGTTGAGCACAGATTTGAAGCTAGATTTGCTCTCGCAAGGGTACGACGAGGAATGGTGCCCAGAGCTCTCGGATACTTGCATCGAGCTCATACCTGCACCGAGGTAGTGAGAGGGCGAAGGGAACAAGTTACTGTTGGCAGCGTGCGGCGACGAGTGGTGCATCGCTGGTAGTCGGTCACCGTTGCCGCTGCTCTCAGCAGACGAGGCGTTGCTGTTGCCAAACGTAGATGCAGGATTGATTGCAAGTGAACCGGTCTCGTGTCCATGCGATTGGTCAAACAGTCCGAGACCAACAACACCAGACTGGTCGTGCGAGCCACGTTGACGGTTTGACCCGGCTTCATCAGCATAGTTCTCATGCAAGTGTATCGTCGACAGACGTCGTCGCGGCTCGTAGTTAGGACTGCGGTGGAGTGTCGCGTGTCCCGACTCGCCACCACCGCCAAGCAGTGAGGAGCCGTGCTGATACTGCTGCGGCTGGTGCTGTTGCCAGCGAGCACCGGAAGGGTCCAAGGACAGCTGTCTGTTAGACAAGCCCGCTGGCGCGCCATTCGAGGATCCTACACCTTCTCGCCTAATCAGCTCGGCCTTCTGACTCCAAGCAGGAGATGCGAAGGTGTGCGTGCTCGGACCCGAAGGACTCTGCTCGCTCCACTCGGACTCGGATGCACCCATATGAATCGAGCCGTGCGGAGCAAACGAGTATCCGCCATGCCAGCTCTGAGCGTATGGCGCTGCATCATGACCAGCGTGTACCTTGGTCTCGTACACTACACCAGCCGGCAGAGTCGACATTCCGGAGTGAGAACGAGCAAGCGGCACGCCAAAGTGACCAGGCTCGAAGGCAACAGGTGCAAACCCAGCGGCTGGAGAAGGGAAGAACGATGGTGGCGGAGACAACGATGACGAACCCATCCTACTGTGATAGTCTGCAACCATGCCAGGCTCGGCCCAACGAGCATGAGCTACCTCGCCTATTTCACCACCTTGCATGTTGACGGGATACGAGGGGTAGCTATAGCGAGGCGCGTTGCAAGCGGTGTACAGCTGAGCTGCAGCAATGTGGTGATCCTCGTTGTGGCGTACAGAAGTGGGCGTCGCCGGATACTCGGAGAGTCCCACCCGCAAAAGTGGGTCCTCGAGCACATCCTGTTGATTCATACCGGCGTAACCGCCAAGGTGTTGCTCGTGGTAGCTGCCAGGCTCTTGTTCCCGCTTCCTGACTCCACCGCCCATCTTGATGCTGTCCTCACCCTCCCTTCTGTTGGCGTTCGAATGGTTCGCGTTGCCCGACGACGACGGAGCTGAAGCAGTGGTGCGCATCTTACTCTGCAGACGACTGCGACTGGTGTGTGTCATGGTGTGACGGTGCATCACGTCTTGACGTCGGAAGCACTTGCCACATATGTGACACTCATACTTGATCGAATCGTCGTGCGTTGCTCGATGACGCAACATATGCTCGTGACGCTTGAAAACTTTGCCACAAAAGCAAGTGTAAGGTGGCTCCGGCTTCGGTCCATAGCGACGACGCTTCTTGCGCATGACACCATTGCTACTGCCATTAGAAGCGGTGGGGCCGTTAGCAAAAAGCGTTGCACCGCTCATGACCTGTTGAGCGCCAGTGGTGGAACGAGTGGAGTAGCCGACTCGCATTGCGCCTCTCGAGGCAACAGCAGCAGCCATCGCTGCTTGGTCTTGACCACCAAAAGCTAGGTTGGATGTCAAGAAGGAAGATGTTGAGGGAGCGGATGACCAGTTGGGGCCCATAGCAGCTCTGATGTTGACATGGGGCGAGATGAGGTGAGCGGGAGAAGACGAGGAGGAAGAGAGCGGGGCTTGGGTGGGATCAAACAAAGAAGAGGTGGCGTTGGATGGGTCCGAGTGACGCATCGAAGTTCGCGTGGTCAACATCAACATGGCTGCACACAGAATCGAGTAGAGTTAGATTCACTGGACTGTGATTGCGAATGTGATTGTGATTGTGACTCGTGTCAGAATCGAACTTATTGTGATCTTCCGGACGCACACAGAGCGTTGCGGGCACAATGGCAGGCAAGAAGGACGAGATCGTAGGATAGAGTTAGACAGTGTGGGAGCCGAACGATGTTGTGTCCGTCGATAGTCGGAAGGGCGGGCGGAAACCTTGAGACGCCAAACGGTTTCGAGGCGGAATTCGACGGTTCGGCGCGAGAGAGACGTGGCGACGCGCAGAGAGATGTCGGATAGTGCCAAAGCAAGCGTAGTGGCGTGATGTAGGATTTGTCGACGTGTATTGGCGCTGAAGTTTCGAAATGCGCATGCAGAAATGGCGCATGCGCAACCAATGACAGGTGATGGGTGATGAACCTGTCTCGATGATTCAGTAGAAGAAAGGAGAAGATGCCGGAGATAAGATTTGAGAAAGGCAGACAACGAGGGCGAAGGAGGCAGTGGGAGGGGAAGGTCACATCGAGAGAGGGAGGTCTGAACCATTGTCTGCCTGGTATTAGTATCTTTTCGGCTCTGCCCGTGATGCTCGCCGCAAGGTGAGGATATAGTGAGGGGGCGAGGTGCGCGAGACGACCGAGGGCAACAAATGAAGCTGGACACTGCCTTACATCAAGGCTGTGATGCAAGGCTCACCTTCTCAACGGCGGATTTAGGTCCCGGTCCAAGCTCACTCGTAGATTTTGCAAAGGACAAGCTTGTTTTGCATCAGTGCGCGAATGTCACAAGAGTGAGAAGGTCAGCGAAATGCAAAAGAGGAGGAGAAAAGAGAGGAGAGGACCAGATATCGGACCAGGGTTGAGGGCCAGACCCAGAACTGCTCACATCATGGACTTGCAGCTCAGCACCTTTCTTTCCTCTCAACGAGCACAATGCAAGTTATGAAGGCTATGAAAGTGCTGGGCTTGTGTTGTGATAATGCATTTCTCGGCGCAGCTGTTGCTGATGGTGCTGCTGGTACAATGAGCTCGTACGGCAGCTTAGGATAGCACATAATTGACAAAGAGGTGGAGCAGCACCCAGTCTCGTCTTTTGCTCTTAGCGTGGATCTGGACGAGAGCTACTGCTTCCACGCAGATTTATTTGTTCGAGCCGATGGTTGGAATTGGAGAGCCGCCGCCTGGTCATGACTGGCTCTGCAACTAACCTAGCACTGTCACATTAGTGTCGCACCTTCCCGCTCTTCCACCTTGCACCAGGAACAGCGAAACGCCAATGCCGAACGAAGTTTTACAGTACAACATCAACGGTTTGACATTGCCAACACATCTAAGTCGGAAAACCTTGCACCATGATTTGAGCTTCATGTCCGCCGAACTTTGGGCCAAAATCTTACCGATCCTTCACTTCATTGTTCGGGGACAGGCAAAGACGCCCAGCCTTAATCTACTCACTCGCACAAATGCGGGCGCGGCGGTCTGTGCCTTCACACAAAGACAGCAGGACAAGGTCTTGGCGTCTGCAGTCAGTGCAGGTCCTCATCTCATCAGCTTTTCCAAGCATGTAGTTCAGCCCAGAGTGCTACCGTGCACAGAACGGCCACGGGAGAGTGAATGAGGCGCTCCTCCGTTGAGCCGGTGACTTCATCTCGGTGAGAGCATTGCTGGCCTTTTCTTGGATGCAATGAGCGTGGCGTCATCCGTCATGTTCCCAGCGTTGCCGGTTTGCGCCAAGCCATGCCATGCCGTACCATGCACATGGTTGCCGCAAGAACAGGAAAATCCCAACCGGCCCGACTCGACCACCCGAAGACGACCAATGCCGCCGTAGATGAGGTTGCAAGGACGAAAATTGGGCACGGGTTCAGCAAATGCCACCACCAAACTTCCAAGTTGAAACAAGGGGGACAGCTCGTCTGGAGCGACAATGACGAACAACTCAGCTTTGATGCTGCTCATGGTCCCACTTCATGAGATGGCGATTGCAAAAAGAAAAGAAAAGGTAGACAATGCTATTATCGCTCGCGTCAAAATGAAGAGGGCACTACTGTATGGACCTTTGTTGATGTGAAGCTTGAGGAAAAGGAGGTCCAAACGGCCACTGCTCTCGCTCTCAAGAAACGCCGCCGGTGATGCATGCAAAGTGCACGGAGCGAGATGTGGTGCGGACGTTACGCTCGACCCAGGACAGCCGGGCAACCCTGATCTTGGGTGGCCGAAGCTGTCGACGGCGAAAAGGACCGTGGATCAACTTTCCATGGCGACGCCGATGCAACAGACGTGTGAGCAAAGAAAGTAAGTTAGGGTATTCACGGTGGTCGGTGGTCGGCGGACCGAAGCTAGCTTGAGAGGGGCCTGTGCCAGCTGTGCATGACATGAGTTCCTTGAGTCCAAGTACTGAACGCTCGGACAGGTCTCAGATCGGCACAATCTCGGTTACGTTGGTGGTGACAGTGGTTCCTTTTGTCTTTCATCGATATTGCATTGGAGCTGGGTGTGGCTGCCACATGCCAGTGTTGCATGGACGTTCAGGAGGCCGAAAGAAAGGGAAAGGAGACACTTGCTCTCGCTTACGGCGGATTTGGAAAGGATCGGCTTTCCATTCGACAATACGCCCCGGGCTGCGTGCTAGCACGTTGCTGAACACAAAGGCAAAGTACAATAGCGAAACGCTGTCCTCCAACACCTTTTTGTCTCAACAGCTTTGTCTCTTTTGTTCTAATTGTGTTGATGTCAAATGTTCAATCAGTGTGCAAAGATCGTAGGATGCTACGTGTGCGTGTGCAGCACCAAAGGAAGGAAGAAGGCGCTTGGACCCCTGAGAAAGAGAGGAAACAGATGCACTCGGCTCGTCATCACGCTTTGACCCGATGGTAGCTGCTTCTCACGCTGCCGCTGTTGCACTGTTTCAATTTTCACTGCATTTCCCCAATTTTTGTTTGCTGTCACCGTGCGTCGCGGCATAATTATAAGAGCGGGTGTTGGAAGCCGGCTCTAGGACGCTAAGACTCTCCTCCTGGACTTAGATTCGAACAACTTTTGGAGCTTGAAGTAGCGCCTGAGCTTGCCAGAACCCCTCAAGAGGCTCGAACACCATGTAGCCCACCTCGGCTGTTCTGCAACTGTATTGGCGTGGATGAGGCGTTGGCATGAAGAGGCGCGTGCTTCCAAGGAGGTGGTGCAACATTTGTTGCATGGTTTACGCCCTCTTTTTCATCACCACCTGGTGATGGTCTTGCCTTATCGGATAGTAGCACGAGGACAGAGCCCACCATCCTTGTTTGAAGTGGGAGGGCTTGGCAAACAGCTCGAGAGCTCCTGTTTTGTACGGGGCGAATTTTCCCTGTTAGGGGCAAGGAGCTCGACTGCACTGCTGTTCGAATGTGTCCGCGTTTTGTAATACAGTTCGATCTATGAGCAACCTGGCGTCGTCTTCAGGCAGGGAGGTGAAGCTAGGCGTATCTTTCCATCCTCGCCGTCCACTTTGCGATACGTTTGAATGTGAAAGGATGTAGACTAGCCTGGAAGACGATGGCTCTTGCATTATGGTTATTTTCGACGTCACTGTCACCAGCCATGACGCCGAAATTGGCCCACGACGGAAGTGTGGAGCCGACAGGACGAGCCACATTAGATCGCTCGTGCCCACTCGGCAAGGTATCACAGCATTGTGATAGAGCTGCTGACAGAGTGTCGTGTGCGAGGAGGGGAACAGACAGAGCTGCAGGGTTGCATAGAAGCTCGCTTATTGCTTTGCAGCTGTGCGTTCCCATTGTTTTCAATCTACGGCCAAAACATCCTCTCTCCATGGCTTCGATCACCGGGGCAAGCAGCTACTTGGTATCTCGTCTTTTCCTGTGCACTGTTGAGGAATGCACCCTCCGCCCCGTTGACACGTGCGATCGCTGTAAGTGCCGCGCGTAGGTGGCTTGCAAGGTCAGGTTCATCTGTTGCCAGGCAAACCAGTGAACAATGACCGGAGAACTCTGATCTCACACCGACGATACCGAGTGCATTTGTTCAGAACCGGGTGTGGTAAACGGCGGGTCACAGTGTGCAAGATAAGCACGGCATCAACATCGTCGGAGAAGGAGTTCACCCAGGCCACGACAGGAATCAAGGAGGATCGCCGTCGCATGAATCTGGTACACGATCACAATGGTGGGAGCTCGTGTCAGCAGATATTGGTGGGCTCGCATTGGAGGGTTCTAAGCACTCGGCTGTGGAGATACAGTCCGAGGATGGGCATGTTCCAAAGCGTAGTCGCAGCGGGCAGCGGGAGCGGCGTTGTGCTGGAAAAATTTGCGGTTGTTAGGTTTCAACAAAATGCCGCCAAAAGAAAAAGGCTTTCATGCCGAGACTTTTTTTTTTTTTTTTTTTTTCGAAAGCTCCCCTCCACAAGCCCGCATTGTATCCGTGCTTTCTTGTTCTTCCGCCCTCCCATCTTCCGATCTAACTACCCTCGGTCATCCCATTCGAACAGGGCCCCACTCACCCACCACGCAATACTCAGCGCAATCAAGGCTTTCCACTGAGCATCACATCTTCAGGGTGTAAACGCTTTGTCATAGCCCGGTGGGTCGCACAAAACAACCTTAGCTGCCGGCAGCAAAGGTAGACGTGGGAAGGAGCGGGTAAGAAAAGGCTTTCACTCTAGGCTGGGGACCTATCTTAGTAGCAGTCCATACTGGGATTGGTCCACTTGGGTGACAGCCCTACTCTTTTTGCAACCGAGCGCAATGGCACGATGACAAATTGCAACAGCGTCTCGACCTCGTGGCAAGCCCTCTACCGAGCGCTGCTTCGATCCTCATTCGCATCTGTACGGTTCGCACGACCCGCAGCTCGAAACACAAGACGCTATCTGCGAGACGAATTTGCGGCTGCACTCACCTCTACCGCCCCTGTGTCACCTTCAAAGTCCAAAGCTGGCTCGAAGACCGGCGCCAGGGCGAAATCCGCCCGAAACAATGACAGCGCCAAGCTCACCGGTGCGCTTCAGCATCACGACATACGCCAACTGACAAGCAACACACTCGCATTTCACTTGTCTGCATCTCTGCATCAGAACCTGGACTCGACTGCGTCAGATCCGGCATCCGGTGAATCCTGTGTTTCGTCCCCATCAAGCCATCCCTCGTGCGTCGGGGTTGCTGCTGCCCGAACCAGTGGTACCACCTCCCACGCATCACCAAAAATTCCGGTGGGGAAAGGAGGGAGACTAGCCCACCGAATCATCTCCAATCTCTCCACTCTGACCTATCATCACCTCTCACCGCATACCCAGATGCAGTCTCCTCGATCGGCCCACCTACGCGAAAGCCGGGCTGCTTTACGCAAGCCCAAAAGACTCTCTTCTCTTGCACGTGTTCTAGGTAAGCTCGACTCTTCCACCTCTTTACCCGGAGAGGAAGCTGATGACCTTGAACTGCAGTCAGCGCTGCAAGAAGGAAAGGGGGAGGAAGGGACGATGTTAAATCTCGCTCATATGAAGCTGTCTTTTCTCACGCCAAGTCCGAAACCTATTAGAGGACCAAAAGAGGCCAAGTTGAAAAACTGGGATGGTCAAGATCCGGACAAGATAGGTTCAGAAGGCGCTTTGCGACAGATGCAAGAGGATTTGACTACGATAGAGAGGCTCTTAGATGAACACGATAGAAGAGGGAATAAGGAGGCGGGGAAGCAAGCACAACAGTTGAGAGGGGAGGCTGAAGGATTGAGGAAGAAAGTCAAAGCTGCGGCGAAGGGATTGGCACAAGCCGAGGAGAAGAGCGAGGTGGAGAAGGTAGGTATCGAGCATCTGGCGGAGTTGGTAGCGGCGGCACAAGAAAGGGAGGGATTGATGCTGGGGAAGGAAAGATGGGTAAAAAGGGCGAGGGATGACTTTTTACCTCCGTAATCACCCCGTCTCACTTGCACACCTGACTCCACTGCCACTCGCAACCCACTACTAGATACCAGTATGATCTTATACCAATGTAACAGCTCCAGGCGACCCAAAGTTGTGCTTCGAAGGAGGCCGAAAGCCCTCGTGAGAGCAGATCAGAGCCCACGAAGAAGTGTAACAACACATTCAGGGTCCACCATGAGAGAATCTCGGATCTCGGCGCGTTTGGGTGTGTGTTTGTTTGCCGGGAACGCGTTGTGTTGTTCTCTCTGTACGACCCTGTATGCACCTTTCACCTCTCAACTCTTCATCCTCAGCTAACCTTCCAACCTTGACGGTGACCACGGCACGATGTTTTCCCGCAATGGGAGGCCTCCAACATTTCTACACAATCCCTCGGCAGCCAGTGCTTCTCTCGACGATGCATCCGAAGAAGAATCTTTAGTCGAAGACAGTTTGAATGCTGGCCCCTCTCAGCATCGCTCTTTGCCGCAACCAAGCCTGTTCTCCCGACCTCCGCAGCAGAGAGGACCAACAATAGAAGCTGATGGCTTTGCTTTTGCGGCTACACCTGATGGCTCTGCACCACCGCCTCCTCCCTTCGCACCGCCTAACAGGTACGCCGGTCCTGCCTCGTCATCAATCACACCACAAGGCATGCATCTGCCGCCAGCACAGCCGCCTCGTATTGAGCGACAACAATATCGCCCGCAACCACCAGCACCTACTCGCGCACTTCCACAGCAAACACTATTCGGTAGTCCACCAGCCGACGCCTCTTCTTCTGTTTCTAGTTTGTTTACTTTCGCGCCTCGCGCCGCTGCTGCTGAGGTGCAGTTGATGCCCGCTTTTGCCGCCCCACATACGCCCAACCACCTAACAAGAGGTGGTGGGGGGAGACTCTTTGATCCACCTCAGCACCACCCACAGCAGCAGGGGGCGAATCTGGACAGCGCAGCAATAGCCGCCGAGCGCCGGATACAGGCACAACGGGCAGCAATCCGCACCATCACCACCACACCCACGGCTGAGGCAGAAGGAGGACCCAGACGGATGGTGTCGTTTTCCACCCAAACGCCTGCTCATTCTGCGGCTGCTGCTGTGGTGTCCACTCCACAGAATGCACATGGGGTTGATGCGGTGGTGGTAGGATACGGCTATCAAGCACCGCCCGCACGACGCAATCGCATCGCCGCCGCTGGAAATGCTAGGGCCGGAAGGGGGCATATTGAGGACGCTAGCACGTCACATCTTGGCGGCAGAGGTGGTGTAGGGGCCTATGGAGAGCTAAGTTTTTCAATGAGCGCTGATTCTTCGTTCCCCCCACCACAGCCTGCTTTGCCCACAAGACTGTTCTCTGCTCCTCCTCCTCCACAAACTCACTCCCATTCCCCCTCGTACCCTACATCTCACGCCGCAGCTTTTACCGCTCCACAACACCCTGCGTCGCACCCCGCATCAAACCGGTTCACCCCTCACCAGCAACCATCGCCGCAAAGCCTCATCGCCCCTCCCCCTCCTCATCATCAACACACAACACCCCAAAACCCCGCCCAAGCATCTCGCCCCAACCGCAACCGCCTCCCCTCCCTCCCCCACTCCGCCACCGCTATAAACCAGAACGCAACCTCAACATCGATATCGATCTCAGCAGACCCAACCAACACAACCTCCTCCACTTCAGCTTCCCTCTCACCAGACAGCCCCGAGGTGGTGAGATTGCGAAAGTGGGACGGTACGCAGACAACAGTTCCTAGCTATATTGTCTCGGATCAAGCAGAGACGGTTGTTGAGGACGTTTTCGAGTTTGATACCATATACCGCTTTCGGCCTCGGTCTATTATTGCGCTGCAGAGGGAAAGGGTCGCTGGTCTTGGTCGAGATGAGGCAGATGGGTTGGAGAAGAAAACAGCAACCAAGACTAGTGGAGAGGATCAAGGGGGAGAAAGGGGAGGGGTGGATGCATTACAAGCCATCCTTGAAACTCAACTCGGCTTGAGAGGTATGCATGGTTGGTTCGGATACACCTATGTCGATCCCAAACCATCGAAACCTTCCAAGAACTCAAGATCGTCCTCAACCGCTCAAGGAAGGGATGAGGGTGAGGGAGACGGTAGAACATCACGTAAACGTCGTCGTTCAACCTCGCCTTGCTCCCCCTCTACCTCCTCCTCCCTTTCTTCTCCCCCTCCTCTAACCGCTACCAAGACTGAGGAAGATGAGTTAGGAGATGAAAGTGAAGAAGAAGACCAGGCACCCATCGTAGTCTACGATACATTCGGACGCATTAAAGGCACAGTAACCCTTCCTTCTTACGCCTCTCGTGGGGGACCAAAATTCCCCCTACCCTCTCCCCGAGAAACCTTCGCAATCCGACATGCAGCCGGATCGCATCTCGTCCTTACATCCGGCTCTAGTTCCTCGAAAGAAGCAAGATTGTTCGGTCAAGTAGAATTGGTAAAACACCAATATACCCAGCTACAAACCTCTCTCCAAAATCACCGACCTGGTCCAGCATCCCAAGAACCAAACAAACACAAACATTACCCATCGAAATCAACCATCAAACCAGACACATTCTACACCCAACTCCGCACCAAACGTCAAGCACTAACCAAGTTTCAATCAACCCAAAAACCTTCCCTCCTCAAAGCCCTCCAAAACGCCCTGTTGGACTCCACCTCTTTCCCTCCCCCTCCCCACTCTACTCTTCCTCTTCACTAAACACCTCCAACTCACACTCGAACGCACACACTTGCAGGAATAGTGAGAACGATAATGGTATACCGCGCAGAAAATCTATTATAACAAAAAAAACAAGAGTCTTATCCTGATAAACTGGTTCTCTAAAGTGTGCTTTCCTCAAAGAATGCTAAACTATGCTGCTTGAGCGGGGGGGACCAACTTCGTCCTGAGGAGTGCTTTTTCTGCTTCCTCCTGCGTCAGAGGATGTGTCCAGAGCTGAGCCGTTTCTTGCAGCTTCCAGGACTGAGTTGGACATTCGGAGCCCGAGCAATTGCTCAATTGGCTCTTGTTTTCCACCACTCTGCTGTGCTTGCTGTTGTGGAGCGAACTGCTGCTGCGAAGTTCCCAACTGAGAAGCGTTGACTTCTGAGAGAGCCAACGGACTGGGCTTGTTCGAGTTTGTTCGACCGCTCAATCCTGCTCGCGACTCAGCGGAGGAGGCGGAGGCACCAAAAGGAGCACCCAGCCCGGTGCCGGCATCGCCTTCTTCGTGAGCAGGAGTGGGCGTACCAGCCTTCTCGCGCAACTTGGCCATGGCTGAAGCCGCAGCACTTCTTTCAGCTGTCATGCTCAAGCTACGACGTGATCCTGAATCCTTAGCAAGGGCAGTACCTTTAACACTGAGCCTTGCAATGGTGTTGGCCAGCTCTTCGGCACTCGCACCTGCTAGCATCTCTCCCGTTGACAGACCTGATGTAGCTGCGGAGTCTTCTTTACCGCCGCTAGCGCTGCCTCTTGAAGCGCCACCTGAAGGGCCAGAAGCCAAAGGCGTTCCAGCAGGAGAGTTGGTGGATGCCCTACGTGTGAGGTGCGAAACGTTGGCTGCCGCGACCATCGGGAAAGGGTAGCCGTCATCCATTGATGGCTCAACTGCACCTGGTGTTCCATCGGATGCTCGACGAGTCATCGAGTGACCACCAGCACCTCCGGCATCTTTGTCCGTGTTGACCGCGACATGCGAAGGTCTCCTTGGCCCTGCACCAGGGGTCTTGGCAATGCCACTTCGAACATCGTCCACCACCTCGTCCGATGATGACCTGTCCAGAGCGCTCGAGCCGTACATTCCCGTCAACTGTCGAGTAGGTCCTACACGGCGCGGACCGGAAGGCTGTGACCAATGAGGCGTCGCAGGCTGCTGCTGACCATACCCGGCACCTGACGTGGGGAACATGGGGTTATATCCACCAGGTGCACCAGGAGCTGCGCTCATGTAGCCACCCATGTTGGCCCCCGCGCCTTCGTTCTGAGGCAGATTGGCAACGGCAGAAGGACCACCAGCACCTGTCTGCGAGCTGCTTCCACCAATGGTGGGACTGAATGGACCAATGCCTGGACTCAGGAACTGTGGGTATAGAGGAGGCGTCTGGGGAACTTGGTGGAAAGTGAAGCCCGGCATGCTTGGCGTCATAGGCACTTGCATACGAGCCGTCATAGGGCTCATTTGATCTCCTTGTCCCGCGCCTACGGCAGCACCAAAGCTATGGGCAAAGTTGGATGATGGCAACTGAATGCGTCCTGGATGCTGCGAATTGTTGGTCGGTGCTGATGGCGAGACGAGACCGGGCGACATCAGGTCCGAAGGCAGGTAAGACGACGCGGCACCGA
This sequence comes from Ustilago loliicola, assembly GCA_022963135.1. Taxonomy (NCBI): domain Eukaryota; kingdom Fungi; phylum Basidiomycota; class Ustilaginomycetes; order Ustilaginales; family Ustilaginaceae; genus Ustilago; species Ustilago loliicola. The sequence continues at coordinate 670,336 of JALCUU010000002.1, read as the reverse complement.
ATCCGTTTGCAGGGAGCGTGATGGACATGCCGTAGTCGTTCTCCCGACCAGATAAGCCTGCCGATTCGTCTTCGTCGTTGCTTGACTCGGATGAGGCGAAGAGCCCAAAGGCTTTTGCGCTCGAATCGCGGCGATCCGAGGCGCTGCTGCCGTCTGCATTCTGACGTGAGCTATTCAAAGCGTTGCCAAACATGGAGAAAGGTGGTTGCGAGGAAGTGCCTTGAAGCGCTCTGCCAGCATCACCGAATGCAGAGAAGCCAGAAGCCATTTGCTGCTGCTGTGATTGCTGCTGTTGTTGCTGGCCGTACCTCTGTTTCTGCTGCTGCTGTGCTTGCATTTGCAGCGAAGGGTGGTATTGTGGAGCGTATCCCAGGGACGCTGGATTCTGAGACTGGAATGCGGCCTGACCGAAGGATGCTGGCGCCTGTTGCTGGGGCATGAAAGCTCCTCCAGCTCTCTGCTGTTGCTGCATCGACTGTTGAGGATAGGGTTGCTGCCCAAAACCGCCTTGCATGGGCTGCGCTTGCATCGGTGCAGCGATCGATGGTGCACGCACACTGTTGGTCATGTGCGACGGCAACGCTGCAGCGGCAAAGGCGCCAGTGTACTGAGCCGGGTTGCCAGGCGTGCCGATGGCAGGACCGTTCTGAGCGGCGAACCGGTCAAAGTGCACTTTGAGCGTTCGACCGCTGTACTCGTAGCCGTGGTAGAGACGGACAGCGTTCTGAGCATTTTCTTGCGAGGCGAACAAGACAGTACCGAAACCTCGACTTCGACCGTCGGGCCCTATCGCCACATCAGCACGCTGAATGTTGCCTGCAGCGCGGAAAAGGTCTTTGAGATCTTGCCATTGGCAGTGGAATGGGAGGTTGCCGACGAACAAGACTCGACCAGCATACGAGGTGGTAGGCATCTGCGAGTTGAATGGCTGCGACTGCACCGACGCCATGGCAGGGTTGCCAAGTGCACCAGGTCCTTGTGACCAGGGTGCCATAGCGGTTGCTCCTGGAAAGCCGGTCGGCACCGAGGATCCACCGGCGTTCGACGAGTACAGACTCGAAGCCACGTCATTGGCGCCAGATCCCCACAAGCCAGAAGGAGGCGAAACGCCGGCCATACCAACACCACCACCTACCTCGGAGCCTCTGCGCGAGCCCATCTGATTCGAGTCAAGAGACTGCACAGCTGAGATGGCGCGGTGTTGTGCTGGACCACCGCCGAAGCCAGCATCAAAGTTGGATCCGGGCCGCTGACAATTGGGATTGCCATTGTTGGAAGACTGGAACATGGCGCGTTCAAGCTCAGAGGCCTGATTGGCGCCGCCACCGAGCGTTGCTTCGGAGAGGGTGGAGAAAGAAGCTCGAGTCGAGATGGGTTGTGAAGCATCGACGGCACGCGCCAGAGGTGAAAGAGCCGATGGCGAAGCAGCACCTGTGAATGAGCCAGGCGAATGGCTCTGACTGCCGCCAAATCCAGACGGCACGCCGAGGAACTGGCTCTGGTCAGCACCGCCGAACACACTTTGATTCGATGCCATGGGACCGTTCGCAATGTGAATAGGGGAAGGGCTAAGACCGTTGCTTGCAAGGGTGGGCATGACGGCGCTGCCCGCTACGCCAACTAGCGTGCCGCTGCGATCAACACGAACATCGAGCGTCCGGCCTTGCCAAGTAAAGCCACCCAGCATGTCAGCCGCTTTGATGGCATCCTGCTCGGTGGCCATGAGAACGGTTCCGTAGCCACGACTTCGGTTGTCTGCGCTGAGCGAGACGTCGGCGCGAAGCACGGTACCAGCCTTGCGGAAGAGGTCCTTCAAGTCTTGCCATCGAACGCGATAGGGAAGATTGGAGACAAGCAGCTGTGTACGCGGATCTGATGGGGAGAGAGGGCCAGTGCTGGGTGCTGGTGCGCCAAGGCCAGAGGTCGGGTCAAGGTTACCTGATAATGGATTGGCGGGCAATGGGCCAGATGGATCGCCGGTGGCAAAGTTGTTGGAAGAGAAGGATCCTTGACGCATATCCATTGTCGCGGATGTTGGATCGGCAGACAGGAGATTGGTGGTGGAGCTGGAAGGGCCGTCCGAGAACGACTGGCGGCCAAATGGCGGTCTAGCACCGGCAGCACCAGCATCAGGGTGTAGGAGCGACGGCGAGTCATTTCGGATTCCGGAAGATGAAGAAAGGCGACGTTGTTCGTGGCCAGTGAAAGGAGGCACGAGGGATGTCGGAGAGCGACCATTGAAGCCTGCAGATTGGGATTGGTTGAACAAGTCGGTTTGACTAGGTGCAAAGCTGTTGCGACCAGACATGTGCTGGGGTAAGGGAGACTGTGAGCGGCGGAGACCGGACGAGGCTGGGTTGAGAGGATTGGCAGAAGAAGCCGCCGCGGCAGCGGCAGAAGTGGCGCTGAAGTTGGAGCCAGCACCTCCGCTGCTCTGTCGAGAGTGGTCGCTGCTGTTTCTGATGCGGTCGCCAAAGCCAAAGAGACCGGCGGAAGGCGGTGTCGCATTAGCAGTGGTGTAGGGCGATCCAGACAAGTTGGACCCAACTGCTTGGTTGGACGAAGCTATGGAGATGCCTTTGGGGCCGGAAGCTGCGGCATGATCGTGAGCTGACGATGCGAAAGAGCTAGCACGACTGCTAAGGGATTGACCATCAGAGGTTAAGCCATGGATGCGGTTGGAAGTGCTCAAGTTGATGCTAGAGCTGGGACCGAAAGCAGTGGCGTGAGGTGAGAAAGGAGAAGTGGCCGACTGCGAGGCCTGGGCGGAGGCGCCATCAGACGAGTTGCCGGAAGCGTTGGTCGACATGTGTGAAACGTGTGGGAGCTGTGGAGTCAAGCGCTGGAGACAGTGAAAGCTAGCTATGTTCACGTCGTGTTTGAATGATGAGTACGCTTTGGAGCAATCGATGAGTGGGGATGGAGGCAGCGATGATGAGCTCGCTGTGGGTTTGACAGGTAGACCAGTAAGACGGCTTGGTGCAATGTCGTGGCTCGAGAATCAACAGAGCAAACGTCAATGCAACTTGCTGCTAGATTTGTTCGCAGATAGAAGGCGAATTATGGGTGAAATGCTGAGAGCAATGCGGGTGATGCTGAAGAGAGCGATGGATTGTGGTGATTGGCCGTAAAGGGCGACAAATCTATGGATGTTGGAAGAATGCAATGCGATCCCTTGGCGTAGGTTCCTGGACGATGTTGACGAGACAATAGCAGCAAGTGTTTTCGACAGTAAGAATGACGACAGAATCGTGAAAAAAGACCGGGTGAAGCGTGGCAACGAGGATATATAAGCCCGAGCAAGAAAAGAAACCAAAGTAAAGTGACTGAATCCAACCTGACCGTTTCCGTTTCCGATACCAAGAGAACCAAAGGGAGAGATGAAGGCAGTCGAGACCTGAAAAGAGGAAACGACAATGCAGAAGTGATGATGATGATGATGGTGGAGGAGGAGGAGGAGGGAGAGGGTGGAGGGAGGAAAGACTGAAGACGGAATGCCGCTGATCGAGGATCCGCTAAGCTGTGCAAAGGAACACGTGAGATGGAACACTGAGCAATTCAGCAAGCCATCAAGCAAGCAATCAAGCAAGCAAGCAAGCAAAGCAAGCAAAAGGCGGCTGAGCGCGGCGTGCGGAATTTATTCATTCAAGTGACATCCATCCATCGCGTTGTGCTGCCTCAAAAAAAAAAAAAGGAGTCATTCCTTTCGATGCTCATATGACCTTCACATTACCAGTCATGGTGACGGTCACAAGATTCAAACAAGCAGTTTGAGCACTCAAATTACAGAAGTCTCTCATAGGCCGGCTTCAGCATGCGAAAGTGACCGTTTAGAAGCGGACGGTTCGTGCCTGAATGCTGTTGGGGTAAAGTGCGGCTGGAGAGCAAAGGAAAATGGCCGAGGATGTGGACTGGAACAGCAGCAAACAGCGGCAAAGCAGCGTCATCGTCTAACCTAAAGCGAAAGCGCGAGTCGAGACTTGGCAGTGAGGCTAGCGTATATTTCTAATGCTTAGTAATTGTGTGCCAGAAGGCCTTTTTTTGATTTGGCGAGAAGAGCGAGAAGAGCGCTCACGAGACTGTGGACTGACTGCTCTTCGCTCTTGCGCTTTTTTTGACTTTCTTCTTGTAGCTGATCGACCCGCAAAATTCCTTTGCGTGAGAGCAGGCAGCGTCTTCTCAACACCATCATCGAGAAAGCAATCTACAACCTCGCAGGCACCGGGCAGACTTCTTCCGAGCTACTAGCATCATCATCATCACGCCGACCCGGACTTACACTAGTACAAGTCACATCTTTCTTTAACAAAATGGCGGCATCCACCTCCTGCCGCAAGAGCGTTGCAGGTCTTCTTCGCAACCTCTCGCTCAATTCGACCACAGCATCTACATCTGCCAGCACATCTTCATTACGATCAAGATGCTTCTCGGCATCAGCAGCATCGTCTAACTCGTCGTCACCATCATCATCATCATCATCCTCGTCGTCGAAGCAGACAGTCCAGACATCTTCCTCTTCTGCTTCCTCTGCACCATCCTCCTCATCGAGTTCGTCTTCGGGCGCGGTCAAGACCATCCCCGCTTCCTCACCGTTGCTGGACAAGCCATTGCCCATCGACTTCCCTTCCAGCACACTTGGAGCTTTCCCCTCGTTGCTTCACTTTGCCGACCCTGTGTTGGATCCACACCCTAACAACGTGATCCGATCGACTCCTACATCAACCACCCCATATCCTTCCACCGTCACCTTCCTCAACGAGCCCAAGATGTTTGAGCCCACACCACCATCTGCCGACTCGCTCGTCCTCTCTTCTGGCTCCGATGCCGACGAAGTCAACTCGGAGCAGTATCTTTCCACTGTGACCCCGCTCTCGGTCAAGGAAGTGCGCGATCTTCACCGTCACGCCATCGTGCTCAAACGTGTGGTTCACATGACTACAAAGGGTAAAGACGCTAGCATGTACGCACTCACCATTGCAGGTAACGGAAACGGTCTCGTTGGATATGGTGAGGGCAAGGACACCAACGCCTCGAAAGCGGGTCGCAAGGCCTTCCATGAAGCTGTCAAGAACCTGGACAGTGTCGGCATTCACAAGGGCAGCGATGGTTCGCGCACCATCGAGACTCAGGTCGAGACCAAGTGGGGTGCCAGTCGTGTTGTCATGCGTCCTCGTCCTGCTGGTTTCGGTCTTCGAGTTCCTCCCGTTATCCATGCCATCTGCCGTTCGGTCGGTATTACCGATCTGAGCGCTTCCATCTACGGTTCCACCAACCCGGTCAACGTCATCAAGGCTGCTTTGCAGATCTTGTGGGGGGGTGCTGCACCCTTGGGAATGGGTGATGGTGTTGGCGGTCAGATGCGTCGCAAGGACAAGGGTCGAGGCATGCGAGGTCGACTCGAAATCGAACGCAGCCGCGGCCGTCGTATTGCCGAGGTCAATATGTCCAAGTGAGCCAGCCCTGCTTTTCTAGCTTGACTGCGAATACTTTGCTTTTTCGCACACCAAAACGACAGCTCAGTTCTGTTTGCTGATCATGACCAAATGTAACAGTATCCCTCCAAATCAAATCAGTGATGCAATGTGTACATCATCGATACATCGTCTTCCAGCTTGTGTACAATGCCCTCTCAAGCTTGTGTCTCTGAGCTCTGTAATGATGGCTGTATGCGATCGATTCGAGCGAGCGAGAGAGTGATGCGTTGATGGCTATGCAAACCTCAGAGAAGGTTTGTCTCCATGTCTGCGTCAATGCTGAGTTGAAGGTCTTCGGCTCAGCCGACAAATGCTCGTGACCACAAGCAAGCAACACTGCTATTCCACAAAGGCACAGCCACAACTTTCCCACTGCCCTTGTCATTGTCGGAGCACGCCCGACTCGCTCCAACAGCACAACAGCTCTAAACTTTCAAAAGCAAAGCTCGACCCAGCCACGCACTTTGCCATCAATACTGAGCTTTGATGCTTCAGTTGCCCATAATACGCAGCCGATCAGTGTCAAGTCAAGCTGAGGCGGGACAGTGGCCAACGCATCGGAGCTGATTCATGTCTGGCTACTCGTGAGCAGCTAGAGCGCTCAAGCTCGAAAGGTGCAACGCGCGCGCGCGCTCAAGCCTCTCCTTTTCCCTTCTATTGATTCTCTGCTCGAGAGAGATGCTGAGTCGTTGCCAATACACAGCTGATGCTCTGGCTCAGCTCTGTTGAGGTCAAGGATGTGATGCTGCAACCATCGCCCTGCTCAACTCTGCAATCCTGCAGAAAGAGCTAGAGACCAAGTGTCCCTTCGCGTCTTGTATAAATACCCTCAGCCTTGCTCAACTCTGCACCCTCAGCTTCTCTTCTTCTCATACTTTCGACGATCCCAGCTCTTCTTTCAAGCAACGCTGCAAACCTCCATCGACTTCATCGAGCGCCTAGCCGAACGAAACCCAACTGAAACTTCGCAACAGCACCCTCATTGACACTTCGCAATCATGCAGGGATGCAAAAGTATGTCCTACAGCTCAGGTCATCGCAATTGCTGGCGAACAGCAGCTAACAGCTTGCACTCTCTAACATTCTGTGTCCGACTTGATTGATCCTCATCACGCTCGCTGCGATGCAATACGTAGAGGGAGACAAAGGTGACCAATCCCCCTCAGCTGTTGCCCTAAATCCCTTGTCCGTAATGCTGACATTGTGTTCTTCTGTCGCCATGCTCGTCGCTACTCGTTAGTCTACTTCACCATCGGCGCCAACCAGGAGGAGGGTGTTGTCGAGTCAATTGAACGTAAGTCTCAACTCTACCCTCTATCGTTTGTACATTGACATCCACTTTCTGACAAGGTGCCTCGAGTGGCGATTGACCGCCCTCTCCAGATCGTGAGGACGGCACTAGTGAGTATCATCGCCACTCGCTCAGCTGAAACTTCAGTAATGACATTGACTCGCAGGTCCTACATCTCTGTTTTGGTTAGCCATGGCCACCATCCGATACGAGACCAAGAAGACGGGCGAGACTAAGCACTTCAACCGCAATGTGGTACGTACCTCCGAAGCTCACTGCCATTGCTTCATTAGCGTGTTGAACGGACTCTCTCTCACACCATCACCCTCTTGCCCTCCACAATCTACCTCGTTCCACTGCCCTGACGCTCGTGTAGGAAAAGATCGAGTCTGCTGTAAGTATGGACTACTGTCTAAATCCTGCCATCGAGTGAAACCTTGGACGTGCTACTGACTCTCTGCTGTCAAGAACCGCATCTATTCGCACGGGGCTTTCTGATGCTTTTTTTCTCTTCCTTGCTTCTGCCTCCTCACCGTTCCATCAATCCCACGCTGATGCTTCTCTCAGACTTGATGGTTTCAAGCGAGCGGCGAGCGCAAGTCAGCCAATGTATCCGATCTCGAGTTTCTTCCCTTACTAAGTTCCTCAGCTCGTGTCACACGCCTAGCAAACGGGGATCAAGCATCAACTTGACCCTCTGTGTCTCACATCTTGGCAATTCCGATTCAGTCTTTTCTTCCTTGCGCTTGTCGTGAACTTGATTGCATGTATGAGCGACTGTGCTATGTGTGTCGTCCCTATCACTCGTCGTCCGAGCTATCACTCTCACCGACAACCTCGTGCAACTCAATCAAATACTCGTTCAGCTTTTGCCTGGACACCTCGCCTCCTACTCCCATCGTACCTGCGTTCGGCTGCACCAGACCGACCTTATCCGAGCCTCCGGAGGGTTTGGGTGAGTTTTCGATGCCGAGACCCAAATTAAGGATGGCTTGTAACTCGGCGAATCCGACCGCTTTTACCTGGGGGGTGGTGGGGCTGGTGGGATGTCGGAAAGTTTGTTGGAACTTCTTCATGTTAGCTAGCAATTCTGTGGGAGATTTTGAGTAGAGTAGTTCGTAGAATTTCTTGGCTCTTTCGAAGCTTATTTCTCCACCCACCACCGCTCCTCCTCCTTGCCCACCTTCTATCGTTGAAGCAAAGGTTGTTCGCACGGGTACAACGATATTCTTCAAATTCTGCTGGACAGCCAATATCCCCCTCACCACCTTGGTTACTCCTGGTCGATTGATCGCGCTTATCTTGTGCACTAATCCGATCAAAATTGCATCGATCAATGTTGAAACTCCTGACCAAACCCAAGCGCGTGACTCTGCCGGTAAGGTTTCGGATAGAATCTCGTCGAGGTTGGCAAGATCAGAATTAAGATCGACGATATGAGGGGAGGGTTCGATGGCCGAGGAGGAGATGAGGTAGGTTGATTCGGTGATCGAGAGGGTGAGATAGGTTAGGATTCGGAGACGGATTTCGAGACGGAGAGTGAAGAGGATTGTGGATGAGAGGTGGGTGTAGATGTTTTGAAGAGTGGGGAATTTTGTGACGAGGTCCGGGGTAAGGGGGAGAGGGAGTTCTGCTTCGGTTGCCTCGTCAGCGTTGTTCTCTCCGCGAGGAGTGCTTGACGTATCATCGACGTCAGTGAAACCCTGCCCGTTGGTGAGCGCCAAAGGATCAATGACACTCAACCTCGCTTTAGCCCTTGTAGACCTTAAGGGATCCTCGCTCTGCTTTCCTTCCCCACCACCCTTGCCTTGCTTCTCCGTAACAGGTTTCAGTCGACCCACATTAGCCGAAAACCATTCCAAACTATGCTGCAAGCACCCGAGCGCCATCAGTTTCTTGCGTGAAGTAGTGAGTTCGTGAATCGCAATCGGGCCTCTAGCTTTTGCATATGCCAATTCGAACCTTGCTGCCTGAGCCAGCAATTCCATCTTTCGCTGTGTTGCAGTCTTGGAATCGCGCAACTCAGCAAGACAAACAACCATCTCTGGCCTTTGTGCCCAATTCGCTGACAATGCAAACCCATCTCCCCCTGCACCGGCACCACCTGTAACCTTCTTTCCCGCAACCTCCCCCTCACCTCCGGCCTCAGAAGAAATGAGATCACGGAACCGCTCCCCACACTTCTGATAAAACTGTATAACAACCATAACAATCAACCGACTGTAGCTCTCCCTGTGAAACGGTGTCGTTCTCAACATCGAGTATAGACTGTCGATTAGGACGATAACGTTGCTCGCCGCTTTGACTACTGGTCTCGCTGCCTCTGCGGTCCTTGAGCTAAGATGTCGACAAGAGGGTTCTTCGGCGAAGGAGTTGGTGTGACCGGTAGCACCGGTGAAGAGGGTTTGAACTTTCTCTTCGAGTTGAGGAAGGAAAATGTCTTGGACGAATTCTTCGAGGAAGGCCGAAAAACCGCGGGATGTTTCGCCGGCTGCGGAGGAGGGCATGACGGCAGAGACACGTTCGACGAATGCAAGTGCTGGTTGGAACAGAACAGAGACGTTGAATGCGTCTGGTTTGACTAGCAGACGGTGAGAGGAGCCGGTGTATGATTCCACACCGCCTCCGCCTCGACCTCGACCTCCAGTACCTGATCCAGCGGGTACCAAAGCTGTTGTAGAAGCGCCAGCAGAGACAGAGTTGGAGGAAGCGACAATGATCTGATTTCCAGCCCTGACTCCACCTCCTCCCGCATTTGCTTCGATCGAAACCAATCCGGGCACAGAAGCCTTCAACGCCTGCGTCACAGCCACCTGATGTCTTTGCAACGGTCCCGCCTCCCTCCTTCCCACCTTCTTCACTGCTTGCCCCCCTTCAGCCAGCTTGAACAACTGCTTGCCTCGATCCCTTCCAAATCGATGATCCCTCAACACATCATTAACACTAACGACAGCATTCCTGACGCCACTCGCTCCCTCATCATCCATCAAATAATCATGCAACAGCGTCCTCACTTCCGCCTGAATCGGTTTCCACACCTCCAACAAACTCCCTACTCCAGAAAGCTTCTTTGACGCCAACTCATCCTTAAACCCTGCGCGACTAGCAATCATTCCCGCCACCTCATATACCACTCTATGCCCCTGCAGAACAGCATCTAGCTTCGAGAACAGCGTCCAGAACAAATCGCGCATGGTTTCGCTATCGCGTTGCAACGCCGAGGTCTCCCCCGCTGAAATGCGAAGCATCGTCGACACTGGCCGGTTGGAGGTCAAGTTGAATGATGACCTCGACGAGCGCATAGATTCGGTGAACGATCGAGCAAGCGCAGACGAGGAAGCGAGCAACACAGACTCGGGTCGAAGAGCAACCGAGAAGCGACGCAGCGGCTCATTTCGAGCGTCCACTTCGTCAATGGTGGTATCGACGAGTTGGTGCACCTCCATAGCTAGACGCTGGGAGACAATGTCAAGTGCAACTCCGAGTTTGCCAAGACGAGAGAGGGATTCGAGAAGCATCTCGATGTAGAGGAACGAGTCGGCTTCTGGGTTTACGTCGAATTCTGCGCCGTATCGCCCGCCGAGTTGGCTTGTCGTTGTTGTTGTGCTGCTGCTGCGGAGGTCGGTGCTGGTATCAGCGCTGAAGCCGGACTTGAGCTCGCCTGTTAGTGCGGAGAAGGACTTGGTGGAGGTCATGGGTGCAGATTCGGGGATGTCCGAAGCGAGGTTGGGGTCGAAGCTAGGTCTCGAACGGAGACTTTGTAGGAATCGAGTGAGCTGCAGGGAAGGCTCCTTGTTCGGTTTCACTTCTGCCCCCGCTGCTGTGCTGTTCGCGTCTTCTGCGCCAGCAACCGCCTGATAATCACTCCCAAACTTTACCACGGGCAACTCTTCCTGCCCAGCACTATACCCCTTCCACCGAGCATCACAAAAGTAACTCTTCAAGTACAAATGATTATGCAGCTCCTCGATCAGAATCTCCAACATGGCCTGTTCCTGACCCTGCAAATACGCTCTCAAATCATTCGTAGCACCCACCTCTACCACTTCCGCTTTTTCAATTGTCTTCAGTGATCTCACCAACAAATTCACCGACTCTAAAAACCTCTTTTCCGCCATCAAACTCTCCAATCTATCCGGCACCGACTTCAAATGTTCCACCAAATCCAACAACCTCAAAGCCTCTTTCACAGCTTGACTCCTCTGCCACATCTGTACCAAATCCGCCCTTTTCGCGCCCAACGCCTCCCTCGAATCCCTCAATCTCCTCCTCGCCCCACTAACACTCGCCTGGGCTGCGGTCAAAGACCCAAGCACACTGTTATGCATCGTAATGGCAGTAGCAAAGCTCTCATAATGATCATCCACCGTCCCCTGCAAACTCGCCTCTATCAACTGCTTGACTTGGTCGAACTCCCACCGACTCGCGCCCAAACTGCTCTCATCCAACATACTCAACGCGAGCGCTACAGAGTTGAATTCGTCATTGGCGACAAAAGGCCACTCCGCCTCGACTTTGCGCAACACGGCATTGATGGACTGAAAAGCGCGAGGGTCGTTGGGATCGATGTAGCTTGTGATCGGTTCACGGATTTGTGTGGAGGTTTCGGAGATTTTCTTTTCGTTGCGACGACGACGAGATTCTTCTTCTGCTGTGGTACCACGCATGATTCGGGCTGCTTGACGTTTGCGTCCAGCGGAGGTGAGGGCTGAGAGGACGGAGTCGAGGGCTGCTGGCTCGTCAGGTTGGGTGAGGGAACCAAGCGGAGCGCTGGAGAGTCGACGTGGATCGCGTTGCGGACGTTGACCGGGGACAGAGAGTCGATCGGTGGGGTTGGGATGGTTGCTGTAGAGTCCGTTGTCGTGACCTTCGGAGGGAGCGTCGACGGATGAGAGAGCACCGTAGAGATCGTCGTGATCTTCCGAGTCAGCTTGGCTGGAAGGTGTACCTGAGCGTGCGACTTCGGCCATCAACTGTGCTGTGCGCGTATGTCGGTCCGATGGCGGAGTTGATTGCGGCTGGAGAGAGGAGGGTCCACCCACACTCTGAGCAGATGGATTACGCGCATGACCAGATCGCGAAGCAGCCAGAAGGTCTCTCCCTGGCCCATTCCTTGCGGGGGAAGAAGGACTTGGTGCGCCACGAGAAGCCGATCCGACCGGTGGGATCTGCAATTGAGGTCTCTGAGGTGCTACCCTGCTACGATCTTGTGCTGTGGACGTGGTTTGCATGGACGAGAGCCCCCTCTGCGACTGCAACTCAGGAGCTTGTTGAGGTCGACGCATTGACCTAGCAGGGCGCAATGGCGAGTTGGGTGCAATATCCGCCGTCACCTCCTGACGTGATGGCGTGCGGCTGTGTTGCAATGGAGCGGTGGGTGGAATGTGCGGAGCTGCCATTGAGTAGTTGGGATCACGTGCAAAGCTGGCGTTGCTATTGTTCGTTTGATGCGCCTGCTGTTGTTGCTGTGGCTGACCGTATGAAGCCACATTGTTGTATCCCCCTTGCGGTTGGTGGGCGTGAGCCTGCCTTCCATCATAGTTGGGGTTGGAATCAGATGGTGTCAGGCTAGAAGAAGAGGGATCTGCTCCACCGCTGGCACCTGCAATGCCACCTATAGATACTGAGCCAGGGTGTTGGCCGAATGCCTCACCGACATGAGGAACTTGGTGTCGAGCCGAGCTAAAGCTAGAAGCGGCTGTTCCTGCACCCAGACTGGTGTTCTCGTGCTTGATCTTGGACCGAATGTCCTTGATGGTATTCGAGCGGCCGGACATGATTGGCGATGGCGTGAGCCCAGCTTGAATCAGATCAAGCTTTGTCTTGGCTGGACATGTGAGGAACAAGACAAGACTGCGATCCCTGAGCTACCACGCTCCGGCGTTGCTAGATGCGTTCCCTTTCGGACTAGTGGAAGAACGACTTGGATCTAAGCGGCGCTGTGACGGGCAAATGTCAAGGCTCTGAGAGCGCTTCAGCGAGGTAAGGAGGGTAGTGTAGGTTGACAAGGCGAGCGAGATGTGTATGATGCTGTGCGATGTCAAGTGGACGGAGGATGACGAGCGCGTTGAGATGGCCCAAACGCAGTCTTGTTGCTGTTGCTGCGCAGCGTGACAGCATTTTTGGCTCGGAATTCGGGGCCCGATTTTTCAATCGGAATTTTGGACCCTGAATTTTCGATTCTCCTTTTTCTCTCTCTTCTCTTCTTCTCAACTCTCTCTTTCTTCTAAATACGAACCACAAAGCTGCATCTCGAGACCTGCCAAGGCCAGGCAGAGGAAGCAACGATGAGCGCTGATCGTAGCGCCGATCCAAACTTCCCTACGGGTCTACGCATCCATCCTAGCAGCCTGAATCGCAGCAACGCCGCCCAAAAGCCCTGCCAAACCAACACCGAGCTGAGCTCCACAACTGCTAATGGTAGCGAACAAGCAGCATCATGGGAGCATGACACAGCCAAAGACATCGATGACTACGGTATCGCAGGGAGAATCTGGGAAGCAGCCTATCTTCTCGCACGCTACCTTCGACCTTCCAACCAAGAGCCGGGCGAACTTCAATTCGATCCTCCATGCTCTCTCTTCTCCTCCGCGGGGACCACCTCGAAGCCTCTGACAGTGGTTGAATTGGGATCAGGTGCTGGTTACGGATCACTCCATCTCGCCCGTCAGCTGGTTCACTACGCAGAAGCAGCAGCACCACCGAAGCTGGCCCAAGCCAGACTCGTCCTGACGGATCTCGAGAACGTAGTACCGCTCATGGAACGCAATGTTGAACGTGCCGGCTACAAAAAGGCGTCTGAGACAATCAACGTTAGCGTTCGGGGCTTGGCATGGGGCAACGAGGAACACGCTTCACGTCTACTCTCGGAGCTCTCTACCAGCGAAACAGGACCGATAATCGACCCACTCACACACATCCTCTGCTCCGACCTAGTCTACTTTCCAGAACTGCTTCCACCCTTGCTTCGGTCCATCATCTCGCTCTCCAGCTACGGACTCTCCAACGCCGACGCCGATTCGTCTCAAACAAGAGGACCGGAACTCATCATCTCATACAAGATCCGCTCATTGACCAAAGAGCAGCCTTTCTGGTCTGCACTCGGCTCGTGGTTCGATTTCCAGACAGTAGACTGTCGGTCAATACCTCGCAATCAGGCCAACTCAGACTCTGCAGAGGACGATGTCCAAATGGCGTGGCATCGATTCGGATCACAAGGACAGGATTGTGGTGCTTCAGCAGACGCAGATCAGGAACTATTCGTATTTGTTGGACATCGACGCAAGGAAACATTTGGCTGCTTAGCGCCAGAAAGCAACGCTGATCTGATGCAAGGAAAGAGGTTGAGACGACGCAAAGAGCAGGGAGAGGATGGTGAGGATCGATTTGAACTCGAGACGCCTTCATCAGGGACGGACTATTTCGAGTGGTTGCTGCTGTCCAATATGGGAGCTGGACTCGGCTGAACAATCTCAGACGCCGACGCCTTTGGGTCCACTGGTTCCATACAACGTGCTGGCCTTGTCTTGGGTTTGGTAGCTCCGACCCAGTTGGGCTTGCTCAGAAGCAAGTCGCATAGCTCTCGACGCGATCGCAACCGTGCCTCTCTCGGGGTCTTAGGTGCTTGACGTGACGAAGGATGAGGCCGCGATTCTTGCCTCTCGATTAGCCTCTCAGTGGCCAACCGGCCTCTACTCCGTCTTTCAGCGCTCGACTCGCTCCGATTGGGCCTACAATTGTTCGGTGCCTCTTCCTCGACATCCTGCACCTCTCCTCGCCGCGATGTATGGCGGAACTGTTCCGACGGTGGTGATGAAGGAAGCGACGGTGGAATCTCGGGATTGCCGCGAGTGTTGGTCAACCAGCCGTCATTGTCTTCTGCCGGCTCTTGGTATTCGTAGCGATGCCTGGGTCGAGAATGGTGTTGATGCTGCTTTCGTCGCTGTTGACACAGGAGATAGCTGCCGCTTCCGGTCCAATTGACTGACATGTGGAGCTAGATTGGCAGATGGAGCTATCTGCTTTCAGCTTGAAGGTATTGCCACTCGGCCAGGAAAGGGAGTTGAGAAGGAAGAAGGCTACAGAGGAATAGGAATGATGATTCTCAACTACATGAAAGGGACTGCGCCCTGAAACATGATACCCCGGCGAGCAACTTGAGCGACCATACAGTCTTGGCCACAATCTTCGCAATCATAGACATCTCCATACTATATGCTCGCAAAGTGCTTGCTCCATGCCTGCTTCGAGTGAATGCCATGTTTGGCTACCATGGCAAGTCGAGCTTTGAATTTGTATGTGGCCTCTTAGCTGGCCTAACAATGCGTCGAATTCGCGCAGATCGACGTCACTCGGCAGTGATCGAAAGGATCTCTCGGCAGCAGCAGCAGCAGCAGCAGCAGATCGCCAGCTGCAAGCTTCTTTGAGGAGAGACTGTCAACTGTCAATTGTGAGGTGGAGGCTTCGACGCGAGGAAATTCCCTAAAAAAAGAAGTCGAAAAGGGGCTTTTTATTTTTGACATTATTGACAGGCTCGCTTGCAAGAGAACGCAGTCTGCTGCCTTGTGTTTTTCGTTCTTGAGCCCTTTACTGTATACAGGCAAATTTCAGCGAAATTCAGGGCTGAGCTTGACCGCTCTCAGACGGGCAGCAGCAGAAACAGCAGAAACAGCAGAAACAGCAACAGCAAAGGCACAGGCAAACAACGCACGATCCAGGCGCGCTTTCGCAAGGGTTGAAGCTCAGCCCAAGTCGCTTCCCCGCTCAGTTCACTGCTCTCTCACCTCATCATCCCATTCCTCTCCCACCATCTTTATACATCCTTTCGCCATTCCTTGCCCCCAGCAACAAGTCAGACCGCAAGAGGATCGTGATTCATCCACACAGCAGCTAGAGTTGGTTCCATCTTCCCATGCTCACTCTAAGCGGTTTTCAGCTAGACAGTTCACCGAGCTGCTTTGAGCCCAATTCCAAGCAACCTGTCGCTCTGCTTGGTCGACTTCGAGTAGGGACGCACTCGCTGCGTACGTAGAGCAAGCAGTAGCAAAACAGCGGCCGGCAACACTGCGTGCGACCGACAATCCGCGTTCCAAACACCTGTCTAACTAAACACACACAGTCGTCAGACTTGAGGCTGGCACCATGTTGGAAGGAGTCCTCGCCTCGCTCCTCAACCGACTTCTGGCTGCCTACGTCGATGGCCTCAACACAAGTCAGCTCAACGTAGGCATCTGGTCCGGTGATGTCAAACTGCGCAACCTGCGTCTCAAGACATCCGCCCTCGACAAATTCCGACTACCCATCGACGTCAAGGAAGGCTACCTCGGCGATCTCACCCTCTCCATTCCATGGTCCAATCTCAAAGGCAAGCCCGTTCGCATCCTCGTCGAGAATGTCTACCTCCTTGCTGCACCCAAGAATAGCAGCGCCGAAGTCGATCAAGACGAGGAAGCGCAGCGTGCTCAGGCCGCCAAGCAGGAGAAGCTAGCCAACGCAGAGCTGCTCGGCAGAGACAGTGGTCAGGGCGTCGGCATGTCAAGCGAAGACGAGCAAAAGAATCAATCCTTCACCAGCTCGCTTATCACCAAGATCGTCGACAATCTTCAGTTCACCGTTCGCAACATCCACATCCGATACGAAGACAGTCTTTCGAATCCAGAACATCCCTTCTCGGCAGGTATCACGCTCGCCGAGTTCTCTGCCGTCTCCACCGACGCCAACTGGAATCCCACCTTCATTCAGAACAGCGGCGATGGCATTCACAAGCTCGCACGTCTCGAGTCGCTCTCCGTCTACTGGGACACCGATTCCGAGTCGCTCGCCGGTCACGAGATCTCGGAAGCGCAGAAGAAGTTCAACGCTCTCATCGCCCGCGATGGCAGCACGCCAAGCCATCAGTATATCCTCAAGCCCGTCTCGGGTGCAGGTCGATTGGTGATGCGCAAGAAGATGACTTCCGAAGTGCCCAAGATGGATGCACAGCTGCTCTTTGAAGAGCTCGGTTTTGCGCTCGACGACGAACAGTACCGCGACGTCATCTCGGTCGCCGACCTCTTCCACTTCTATACACGTCAAGCTCAGTATCGCAAGTTCCGCCCATCACCAGAAGAGCTCGAACACAATAAGCCACGTGCTCTGCTCCGATTCGCAGGAAAAGCCATCCTCAACGAGGTGCACGAGCGGCATCGTGTCTGGACCTGGGACTACTTCCGCGAGCGACGCGACGACCGAAAAGAATACGTCGAGCTCTTCAAGCACAAGGAGAAGAGCGTCCAGAAGACAAATCAGCAGCAGGCCGGCGTGGCCATCGCCCAGAGCGACAGCGGCTCCCGCTTGGAAGAACTCGAAAATAAGCTCAACTACAAAGATATCCGCTTCTACCGTTCAATAGCGCGGCACGAGTTGCGCAAGGAATCGCTCGCGGCTAAGAAGGACGATATTGCCAATGGCGGCACTGGCGCAAATGCAAATGGCCAGAAAGCCGCTGGCGGCGGTGGATGGCTCGGCTGGATCTGGGGCGGTGGCGGCGCCAAACAGCAAGACGACCAGGAGAATGGCATGCTCAATGACGAGCAGCGGAAAGAGCTCTACGATGCTATCGAATGGGATGAAGAGGCCAGTGCTGCTGCGCTAACTCAGTCTGTCGATGCACCCAGAGATGCCATGCACCTTCGCCTCATCACCAAGCTCAAGACTGGTTCAGTGGCGCTCAAGGATCATGCGCGAGGGACCGACATCCTCTCACTCGTATTCGACTCGCTACAAGCCAACGTCATCCAGCGTCATGACAATCTCGAAGCAGCAATGGCACTCGGCGGATTGCGTCTCTACAACGGCACCACGCCTAACTCGCTCTACCCGCAAGTGGTGCGTGTCAAGGACGAAGAGTTTGACAATCCAAGCCGACAAAACTCGAACGGTGGTGATCTAAAGGCCATCGAGCATGAGGTTGAACAGGAGAGTGACCCAGATACTCCCTTCTTCTACGCCAAATACGAGCTCAAGCCGCTCGACGACCGTGCCGACAATGCTCTTACGCTCAAGATGCGTTCCATGGAGATCATCTACCACCGCGGCTTTGTCGAGTCCATCGTCCGCTTCTTCAAGCCGCCGGAGAGTGAGCTTGAGCTGATTGGTGCACTTATTGATGTCGCCAGCGAGACCATCGAAGGCATCCGTAAAGAGACACGAGCGGGTCTCGAGAATGCACTGCAGAATCACAAGACCATCGACATGGTCGTTGACGTCAAGGCGCCTATCATCATCATTCCCGAGGACGTGACAACGAAGAAGTGCCAGCATATGGTACTCGACGCCGGTCGTATCGCTGTTCGCTCGGTGCTTGCTGATCAGAATGCACTCGACACCGTGCGCTCCAAGCAGAATCGCGCCTACACCGACGAGGACTATCGTCAGCTCGAGGACTTGATGTACGATCGCTTCTTTGTCAAGCTCGAGTCGGCGCAGCTCGTCATGGGTAACGACATTGACTCGTGCATCAAGGGTCTCCACTCGAACTCGACCGATCACGGCTTGCATCTGCTCGAACGCATCAACCTCGACTTTACACTGCACAACTCGATCCTCTCTTCAGCACCGAACCTGACCAAGTTCAAGATGACCGGTCATCTGCCTACGCTGCGCGTCAACTTCTCGGACCGCAAGTACAAGACGCTGATGCGCATCATCGAGGTTGCCATTCCTAATTTCGAGGATGAGACAGCGGACGGGGACAATCCTACCAAGGGTCTGGGCACCATTGAAGAGGAGCTTGAGCCCGTGACTATTAGCAAAGCAGGGCGAGACGGCGATGCAGACGACAAGGAGGACGACGACGACGATGACAAAGAGACCCCTAGGTCGCGGCGAGCTCGAAGCAGGGCCTCAGAGACGCTCGACCTCAACAAAGCGCGTAGACAGCGTCTTGCGGGTCAGCTGCGGGGTGAGGACGACTATCTCGTCGACGCTGGTCTCGATGATGATGACGGCAAGGACGAGTTCCAAGATGCCGAAGATGCTACTGTCGACAAGGTCAATGCGCATCAAAAGACGTTCGAGCTCGAGTTTGTCGTCGACTCGCTTCAAGGCTCCATCTTCCGTTCTGCCACCGATCCGTCACAGCCCGATCGTTTGCTTGTCGACGCACGCTTCGAAGGCTTCCTGCTGCACTTGGCCGTCTATCCCTACCACATGGACGTCGATGTCGGGCTTCGCAGTCTCGAGCTCGAGGACAAGATCGTCGACCAGGGAGCTCAGTTCCGCCACCTCATCACTTCCAAGCACGTTCGCGATGGTAGCTCGCGTCAAGCGACTGGCGACTCGGGCGCTTCGTCCGGCACTGTCTCGCCTTCGGAACAGCGCGATCTCGTGAGGGTCAGATACACACGCGTCAGTCCGGACTCGCCCGAGTTCATGACCAAGTACGAGGGCATTGATCAGACAGTCAATGTCGAGCTGTCAACCATCAACATCATGTTGACTCGTGTCAGTGTGCTAGCGGTATACGACTGGATCATGACCACGTTTGTGGCTGTTGACGAGCCAAGTCAGTCTACAGCGCAGTCGCAAGAACAGCAGCAGCAGCGCAGACCCAGCCGATCGTCAGATCGACGACCGAGCGATGCCACCTCCAAGCGACCCTCGATCCGACCTTCCGAGTCGATGCAGAACGCATCGTCGGCAGCCGGAGCCGTTGCTAGCACAGGCGATGGCGAACGCAAGGAAAAGTTGCGGGTTCGTGTCAAGCTCAACTCGATCGTGCTACGCCTTAATAACGATGGAAGTCTGTTGGCGACCTTGACACTCTCAACGGCCGATGTTGCGGTTATGCTGCGCGGCAACACTATCCGAGTCGCAGCCCGTCTCGGCTCGCTGCTTCTGTACGACAACGCCAAGCGCAGTGTTGCTGATCCACACTTCAAGAAGTTGCTCAGCATTCAGGGCGACGAGCTGGCCGACTTTACCTACGAGACCTTCGATAAGGCTGACGCTGCTTCGTATCCAGGCTACGACTCGTCGATCTGGCTGCGATCCGGTTCGCTCAAGTTCACCTTTGTTGAAGAGCCCATTCGCGACCTCTTGCAGTTCTTCAGCAAGTTTGCACAGATGAAGGCCGTCTACGATGCAGCCACGCTTGCTGCTAGCAACCAGGCTTCGCAGCTACAGGAGCGTGTTGACAAGATGCATTACGACATCATCATCAAGACGCCCATTGTGGTGTTGCCCAGGTCTGCCGACTCGCCGGATGTCATGACGGCCAACTTGGGTGAGATCTATGCCAAGAACACCTTTGCGCTGCGTGATAAGGAGGCCATCACCAAGATCGAGGCTGGTCTGCGGCACATTCGTCTTGCCTCGCGCATGCGATACGGCAGCCAGGAGTATCATGTTCAGATGATTGACGACGTCAACATTTCGCTCGATATGGTTCAGTCTGATCGGGGTGGAGCAAGTCCAGTTGCAGCCAGCGATAGTCCGGAGACGCAGATGGTCGCCAAGATGTCGGACGTGCACATCAAGCTGACCGAGGCGCAATACTGCTTTGTCATGGAGCTTACGCAGTCCATTCCACGTGCCTTTGCAGGGTTGGCTGAGGAGGCGAATGGAGATGAGGATAAAACGACGGCGTCCGGTTCTGTTACACCCGCTGCTCCAGCCTCGTCGACGCCCAATGCACAGACTCAATCACCACCACCACTGCCATCGCGTCCCAAGAAAGCCGGCGACACGACTCCTGGCAAGAGCGGCGCAGCAACACCTACAACCGCTACGCCTCCCAAGAAGGGCCCCGGTGTCGACATGCTTCCCGAGCTGGGCACCATCGTACACAACGAGGACGGCGATACTCCAGTGCACACGAGTCTCGACATGTTTTTCGACGTCAACTCGATCCAGCTTGAGCTCTTCACTGCCGCTGCCACGGGTCAAGAGACGCTGTACAATGCTCAGCTGGCTCGCTTCTCCATCAATGGCTCGGAAGTCAAGCTCAAGATGCTCTCGGACAACTCGCTCGAAGCGGAGGTGGCGCTCAAGACTTTCACTGTCACGGATCAGCGACCGGACAAAGACACCAAGTTCCGTGAGATTGTACCGGCTGTCAAACACGATGGTCACCAATTCATGATGAGCTATAGCGTCTCTGGTGGTGATGATGGCTCTGCGTTGGCTCTTGTCACGGTTGACAGTCCCAAGGTCATCTTCTCGCTCGATCCCGTGTTCGCGCTGCTCAACTTCTTCATGAGTGCGTTCCCTGATACGCCTCCAGCTGAAGACATGGCCGATAACGGCACGACTGCAGCGAACACCAACACAAGTAGTGGTGCTGGCGCTGTCCAACCAGGCAAGGCTGCTGATGGGTCCGGTACGCAAGCAGCCGCTGCAGGCACACTATCCTTCCGTGTCAACATCGTCGACCCGACCATCATCCTTCTCGCTGCTCCCGAGCGTCACGATACGGAGGCGATTGTGCTGTCGATCAAGCAGGTGCTCATGTCGCAGCAAGGTATCTTGGCGCTCAAGGTGGACCAGTTCGGCATGTTCATGTGCAGGATGCATAGGCCCAAGGATACATTGCGGCTGCTCGACAATCTGGATATGGCCCTTTCGATGGACAGCCGTGTCAGTGCGACGAGCTCGTTGACCAGCATCGAAGTTGACGTTGAGCCGTTGGTGCTGCGTGTCTCGATGCGAGACATCATGATGATCCAGTCGGTGGTCAACAAGGCTATCGAGCTGTCCTCGCAACAGTCTTCGGCAGCTGGTAGAAGCGACGCCAAGAGTATCACTTCGTCGCAGCGCAGGCAGAGCTCGATGGCGAGCGACAGTCATACTATCGACTCGCTCACCAGGGTGCCCAAGTCGGGTCAAGATGATGCCAAGAGCAGCACGACGCTCGACACTCGACCACCGCAGCGCATCGAGGATGCTGAGCTGGTCGTGGCGAAAGAGTCTCTGCGTGCTGACTTTGCTGGTCTGCAGGTGATCTTGATCGGTGATGCTCACTCGTTGCCGATGCTCGATCTTAATGTCTCCAAGTTTGCTATTGACGTGCGCGACTGGTCTGGCGACATGCACGGCAGCACCTTCCTCGATCTCTACATCAACTACTACAACCTGTCGAGGTCGCACTGGGAGCCGCTCATCGATCCTTGGGGTGTCCAGTTCCATATGGAGTCGAGTACCTCGCCTTCCCGCTTCAATGCCACCGTCTCGAGCAAGAAACGTCTTGAGCTCAACGTCACCACGACGCTTATCGAGACTGGTCTTTCTGCTCTCAACATGATGAGCGAGGTGGATATTCAGGATCTGCAGCAGCGCAACCGTGCGCCGTTCGTCATTCAGAACCGTACAGGTTATCGCATCTCGCTCTGGCCTGAACACGACGAGCGTGAGCGCAAGTCCAAGGCGTCGCCTCAGCACCTTGATGATGGCAAAGACATGCCCTGGAGGTTCGACGACTGGAAGGCGATGCGAGAGCACATTCACGAGAGTGGAGGTAACCGGCTATCGCTCCAGATTGATGGTATGCCTTGGGAGCGGTTGCGACATATCTCGGTCGATCGGGAGGGAGAGTACATGTTGACGCTTCGACCTAAGCTGGATAAGGTGGCGCACCGCGTTCAGTATGAGGTGAAGTTGCATAACAATGTCAAGTACATCACTTTCAGGTCATCGTTCAAGATCGAGAACAAGACGCTGATCCCCATCGAGATGGTGATCCTCGATCACGAGGGTAATGTCACCGATCAGGTCCGACGTATTGGGCCTGGTGAGGACTGCCCTGTGCCGATTGAAGCTGCCTATCACTGCCGAGTCAAGATTCGACCTGATCCTGGCTTCGAGTATGATTGGTGTCAGGAGAGTCTCAATTGGCAGGATTTGCTCAAGAAGTCGACCCGCACTTTGACCTGTCGAGCCCACGACGAAGGTGAGGCGCCGTTCAGGTTCCAGAGTTTCGCCATCTACGATCGACAGGATCCCAACAGTCGACAGTATCCGCGTCTTACGCTGCGACTGCGTGCGCCAGTGGAAGTGGAAAACTTGCTGCCGTACGACATTCAGTATCGCATCTTTGACAAGAACCTTAACCATAATTGGTCGAGCTACTTGCGCAAGGGTGGGATCAGTCCTATCCATGTTGTGGAGCTGTCGCATCTGTTGCTGCTCAGTGTCGATATTCAGTCGTCGTGCTTCTCGCCGAGCGAGTTTGCGATCATTGCAACGGATAATCCGGACGACTTCCCTGTGGAGAAGATGTTGACGTTGGCCGATGCGGAGAACTTGAAGCTCAACTTGCGACTGCATTACCAGAAGCATCCGGATTCTGGAGGGGCGTTCAAGGTGCAGATCTACTCTCCGTACATTTTTATCAATCAGTGCGGGCTTCCGTTTGCGCTCAAGACCAAGTCGTGGTTGGGAAGTGCCAAGTTGGTTGCAGGTCAGGATCAGGGTGGAGTGTCGGCAGCAATGCGTAAAGAGCCAGAGCCGTTCTTGTTTTCGCACAACTCGAATGATCGTCGTAATAGGGTGTTGATGCGGGTGGGCGATTCGCAGTGGTCCAAGCCTCTTTCGTTTGAAGCGATCGGGTCGGAGACTGAGGTGGTGATTCCATCGGCGTCAAAGAATGAGGAGATCCATGTTGGTCTTACGGTCGAAGATGGACTGGGCAAGTTCAAGTTGTCCAAGGTTGTCAAGTTGACGCCTAGGTACTTGGTGCGGAACAATCTAAAGGAGCCGCTGAATCTGAGGGAGGCTGGGGCAGCCGATTTCGTTACGATCGATCCGGGTCAGCGTGTTCCACTGCGCTTCTTGAGGGTAGGTGCAACTAAGCAGACGACGCTCGCCTATCCTGGCATCAACAACAAATGGAGTGCGCCGTTCAACATCGAGGACGTTGGCAGTGTGTTTTTGCGCGTTGCCAAGGATGGCAAGGCACAGCAGCTCGTCAAGGCCGAAGTGCTTCTCGAAGGTCCCACTATTTTCATCTCGCTCAGTTTGGAAACTGGACCGTGGCCATTCATGTTGCGCAACGAAAGCGACTACACGGTGCAGTTCATGCAAGCGACTGAGCGAGAGGATGATGGTAGTGGTAGACGGATTGATGAAGCGGTTGGGAAGAGGTACGAGTTGAAGCCGAGGTCGAAGATGAAGTATGCATGGGATTATCCTGCTGCGAGGGATAAGATGATCAAGTTGGTAGCGAATGGGAAGGAGAGGAATGTGAATATTTTGGAGATTGGAAGCTTGTTGCCGTTTAAAGTGGCACAGGCGGATAGGGATAAGGAAGGGGTGATAGCGTTGGATGTGCGAGCGGATGGTCCTACGCAGACGCTTGTGCTAAGTAACTGGGTGCAGGAGTTGAGTAACTTTAAGCGCAAGAGAGGGCCTCACTCGACATTCTCGCGCACGGATACCATGTCTAGCATCAACAGTAAGGATGCACAGTTTGTAGCGGTGGATGTTGACACCAACATCTTGACGGCTTTCAATGTCGAGTTTGAAGGCGTGGGGATTTCGCTCATCAACCAAAATGTGCAGGAGCTGGCCTACGTCTCGTTTAGGGGCTTGGAAATGCATTATACCGAGTCAGAGGTGACGACGGCGGTCAATGTGATTTGCAAGTGGATTCAGATCGATAATCAGCTCTTTGGTGGTCTTTTCCCCATCGTACTCTATCCGACGGTGATCCCTAAGGATGGGAAGGATTTGGAGGTTCATCCGACGCTGCAGGCTTCAGTGATTATGCTCAAGGATCAATCGCATGGAGTGACGCATATCAAGTACGCCTCGGTGCTGTTGCAAGAGATCACCGCCGAGCTGGACGAGGACTTTTTGTTCGCTCTTTACGAATTCAGCAAGTTCGAAGGTGCCGCTTGGCAACTCGAGGCGGAAAAGGAGACGGATTTCATCGAACACCCGCGAGAGGTTCCCGAGCCTAGTGGTGCACAGGCGACACAGGACGACATCTATTTCGAGATCCTGCATCTTCAGCCTATTTCGCTCAATCTTTCGTTTATGCGAACCGAGAGGGTGAATGCGGATGAGAAGGTCAGTTCGAGGAATCCGTTGATTTTCTTGTTCAACGCTCTTACGATGGCGTTAGGCAACGTTAATGAGGCTCCGGTGCGGTTGAATGCTTTGGTGATTGAGAATGTGAGGTTGAGTAATGCGGTGCTGCAGCAGAGGATTATTTATCATTATAGTCAAGGGTTTTTGCTGCAGCTGTACAGGGTGTTGGGTTCGGCGGACTTTTTGGGTAATCCGGTAGGGTTGTTTAACAATGTTTCGTCAGGGGTGGCGGATATCTTTTATGAGCCGTATCAGGGGTTGGTTATGCATGGGAATAAGGAGTTGGGGTTGGGGATAGCTAAGGGGGCGAGTAGTTTTGTCAAGAAGACGGTGTTTGGGTTGACGGATAGCGTGTCGAAGGTGACCGGGTCTATTGGGAAAGGGTTGGCGGCGGCAACGATGGATAAAGAGTTTCAGAGTAGGAGGAGGATGACTAGGTTTAGGAATAAGCCTAGGCATGCACTTTATGGGATTACCGCGGGTGCGAATAGCTTCTTTACTTCGGTGGCGAGCGGGTTTGAAGGGTTGGCGTTGAGGCCGTTGGAAGGAGCGGAGCAGGGGGGTGCTGGTGGCTTCCTAAAAGGTGTAGGTAAAGGGTTGGTTGGTGCGATTACCAAGCCTGCGGTGGGGGTGTTTGATCTGGCGAGTAACGTGACGGAAGGTATGAGGAATACGACAATGGTATTCGATCAGAACGATATCGATCGTGTTCGTCTTCCACGCTACATTGCTTCGGACGGCATAGTCAGACCTTACTCTGATCGGGAAGCGCTAGGTCAAACCTGGCTTAAAAACGTCGACAATGGAAGACTGATGAAAGACAGCTATGTCGCCCACGTCGACACGGCGAGTCAGGAAGGCGATTCAGTGATCATGGTAACGACAAGCAGGATTCTGTTTGTAAGGACAATGCGGTTAAAGGTCATGTGGGAGGTTGCACTGAGTGATCTTAGTAGTATCTCACTCGAGTCAGAGGGGATCGCGTTGGTGTTGAGAGGTGGGGTTCAGGGACCCTTTTTGAGCTTGGCGGATGTTGGGACGAGGAATTGGTTGTTCAAGCAGATCAGTAGGGTGGTTAGGGGGTATAATGAGGGGAGATAGGGATAGCGTGGAGTGGTGGGGGCACAGTAGTTTGTGAGGCAATATTATTCGGATTCTGTGTTCTAGAGGGAGTGTGTGATCGAGCGAGCGTGGTGAGAACGAAGAGAGAGTTGAGATGTGGGAATGGCGAGGGGGAGACAGTAGAAGCGGCGATAGATAGTGAGACAAGGCCGGTGGGGGTTCCTGCAGCGAAACAAACACAAGCTTTCGGGATTTGGTCTCGAATGCCAGGAGGTTAGGGAGGAGCGAAGGAAAGGAAGGTTCTGAGAATTGTACACCGCTTGCTACCGTTCAGGATGTTCGGAAGATCTGGTTCCGATCTGTAGCCACCGTCATCACTCGTCATCAATCACAGGCGGTGCACAAAAGTAAGGAGCGAAGCAAGATGAGGAATTGGATTGTCGAACCTGACTCCTCTGCGTGGAAAAGTGTGATGAGTGACCTCCTGACAGCTAGCTTGGGTTGAGGAACGCGGCTTGCACGCAACAGCAGCAGAGAATTCAAGGGTCCAACCTGCTACCGCTTGGCTCGGTTGGTCGATCATTGAAGATCTTCAAGTGCGGGATAAAGTTGGCGTTTGGGGGTTGCTCGTCACTGTGGCTGGATTTGAGCTATTTTGGAACTTGGAACCGATTCAGCACGGTGGAGCGGAGCATGGCTGGTAAAGGACACTGCAGTTGGATGCCAGGGTGAAAAAGAACCAGCTGTAGAAACCTTTGGGATCTCTGTTCGGGGAGTAAAAGCCTTCTCTGTTTGGCCGGGATGAATGTGACATTTGGCACTGCCACCACAGGGAAGCTAAGATGCGTTTCATCTGGAAGAGAACCTAACCCTCGGGTCTCGCACTCAACCCTAGTCGCGCACTATACCGGCACGCCTCAATCTCACATCTCACGTTGGCTGCGTGTTCGGCGACCACATGGTGAAGCGAGATCAGTGTGGAAGCCAATGCGGTTCACACCTCGGAGGCAACGCCAGCGCATCGGAATTGTAGGCAGAACCCATGCGGTTGAAATATGCTCGGCCAATTGACTCGACGAGGTGAGAGGAGGTGCATGCTTGATGTTCAGTCGAGGGCGGCGGTTGGGTGAGTGAGTGTGTCGGGGTCTAATTACTAGAGCGATACAGTATTTCGGAAACTCTTTGATGAGACTGCAGACACACATAGAGCTTGTACTGGCCTGCATTTGAACAAAATCAAGTCTGCAGACGTGCTCTCCCGACGGCCGAATCAAATGAGAACAAAATCGAAAGGTGCAAAGTGTGCAAAATGAAAGCAGCTCGTCTTTGCTTTCAGCCATCCGCAATGCTTGGACTAAGTAACTTAGTGCCAAGGTGTGTCGAGGTGACAAGGGAAAAGCGTGTGTCGGGCCTTCCGTTTCATCTGGACACGCAGCAATCTCAACCATCGGCACTTGCGACAAAGCAGTCACACCTTCTCAATGTAGCATCTGTCATCTCAATCCAGAGCGGAATAGCAAGGTTGACGTAGAGTTGACGAGTGGATCCGAAGCATAGATTGATATGGCTCAGAACAGGAAAGGCAAGTCTGTCTGGTCTTTTGCTTGCTTGAGCTGAAGGATGATGAAACAGGGTCGGGGTTGGGTTGCAAGGGCGGAGACTAGTGTGTCGTGAGAGCGTTACTAGCCGCTGCCAGTTGGTGGGTCGCTGCTCTCTCTCTCTCTCTGCCGCCTTGTTGGAAAGTAACACTTTTGGCGTGTAGAGCTGAGCTGTAACGTAGATCCTACTGTACTGTACAGTCTTGCTGCCACTTGTCTAATCGACTCGCTTCCCGTCCTTTACGGAGCGGAGACTCAAAAAGACGCGTCTCATTTGGTCGACTGCTGTGCTGGCCAAAGAGTCAGAGAGTGTTGGTTCGCTGACATGACACGCAATTGAAATGCACAGCTAAACTCCCTTGCGTCTGGATCACACTCCTCCTTCGCTGAACAAAAACTGCACAGCTGTCAAACCCATCAACGCTCAGTGTCCACCGCAACGCCTGTCACATTCCACACGCCTCGTCAATTTCACTCCAACACTGTCACTCTGTCACTCTGTCACTCTGTCACTCTGTCACTTGCCCTTCTTGGTTTCGCACCTCTTCGCCCTCGCCGACTGCCAGATTAAATGTTCTGCAATAAATAATTTTAGAAAAAACTGTCGATGGTGGATTCACCTGTCACTTTGCTATTCTCTCCGCTCCGCTCATTCATGGCTCAGCCAACTGCCACTCTGCTCATCCTTGTCTCTACCTCATCGTCATCTCTTGTCCATTCACCTTCTCTTCCTGCATTCATATATATCCCTAAACTGTATCTCTATCTCCACTTTCTTACACGCATCCCACATCCTCCTTCTCGTCTGGATACGATACGAGGTTGTCTTTTTTGCTCTCCCTCTCTCCACACTCTGACACTTTGCATTCGTATTCTCTTGCTCCATCTCTTCCCTCATACTCAACTCTTTTCGCCCTGCACAAGACTCTCCACCTTCCCATCTTTCAAACCTTCGATCACACTCTTTGCTCTTGCATCCACATTCACTGCTCATCGCTTCTACCACCTGCATAACACCTATCGCCCCTTGACATCACCATCCCCTCCATCCAAGCTTCATCCTCGCATATCCAACACAATGATCTACGAAGTAGCCGCAGCAGTCGAACACGTTCTCAACCTCATCCAACACACCGAGCGTGACCAGCCCATCGCTCCTGAAGCACTCGCCGCTTTCGCCTCTACTCTCAAGGATGCTCTCGAGAAGCGTTGTCAACCATGCTGGAAGCCAACCGACCCCGAGTTTGGTTCAGCTCAGCGATCCGTCGCTTGGCAACTCCATGCTGCAGGTGAAGGTGCTGATTACGACCTCCTTCGTGCCTTTGCTTCCGTTCTAGAAGCCCAGGCCGAGGAAGGCGAGATCATTCACCCACACCAGTCCAAGGTCGTTGCTATGGCTCTTCAGTGGCTTCCTATGCCGTTTACTCTTTGGATCGACCCTGGCTGTGTCGCCGTTCGTAGAGGCACCGGTCCTGGCGCCAGTCGTTCCTCGTACGATTTCGACCATCTCAAGTCCGCCTCCAGCTCTTCTTCCTCCTCGTTTCACGTCATTTGGGGTCACATGGTTGCTGGCACTGCCGAACGCAACGTGCCTCAGCTTACTGTCAGCAGTGCTCCTCGCCCTATTCCCATTGTCAAGCCTACAGCAGTTGCTCCCTCGCACTCGCGCTACCCTATTCAGGCTATGAGCAATCGCCCTCCCACCTCTCAACCCCACCACCACCGTGCGCTCTCCACTTCATCCTCGGCTTCCAGCTCTTGCGGCGCCGGTCTCGTTCGCAGCGTCAGTCTCTCCAGCACCCACACTGTCTCCACCGATGCCACCAGCCTCAGCGGTGGGCTCGACAACGCTGATGTCGATGTCGACTCGGAAGCCTGCCCCAGCCTCTGCTCTCCCTCTTCCTCCCACCTCTCGAGTGTTCAGTGCACTCCCAACACTGACAACGACACCACCCTTGGCGACACGACTGAGCGCTTTACCGGTCTTCGTCTTTTTGGCCACGACGAGCAAGATGACGAGGCCGGCGATCTCACCATCGGCGCTAGCCCCTTGCTTGGCCTCAACCTTTCCAAAGATCCTAAGTCGCAAGTGCTCGGTGCCAGCCCTTGGCTCACCAAGCCCGTTGCTTCTTCCACTCCAGTCAAGTGCAACTACACAACCCACGACAACGGCAACGTCGGTGTCCTCGGCGGCGGTGTTCGTCTTGGTGGCGCCAGTTCTAAGCCCAACAACAGTAGCGCTACTCAAGCCCCTCGTCACCGTCAACACTCCAACTCCAAGAGCATCAGCCATCTTCAGGCAGGGCTTCACAACCAGCTTTTCCCTCCTTACATGCCTCAGCAGCACCTCGCTCACCCCGTTCCTCGTCAGCTTGACTACATGAATGCTCCCAACTACAGCGCTCCCATCCGCACCGTCCCTCTGCCTAATGTCGGCATGGCCTCTCAGCAGCAGCAGCCGCAACACTACCAGCCTGCTATGCCTTGTCAGTTTGGCTACCAGCAGCAGCGCAATGCCGGTCCCATGATGCCCTTTGCCCACCCTTCGCAGCTCCCTACTCCGTATGGATATCGCGCTCCTCAGCAGCAGCAGCAGCAGCAGCAAGTATACGGCCGATTCGTTCCTCAGCCCATCATGTCTTCTGCTCTTCATCTAGACAATGTCGAGGTCGGCGGTGATGAGGACGAGACCGACAAAGCCAGTGGCACTGGTGGTCGACGTCGTCTTCGATCCCGTAGCCGTCGTTCTCGAGGTCGTGGTGCTGGTCGTGCTGCTCGTCGTCAAGCTGCTGCCCTTCGTGCCCTCGAGCTAGGAAGCACTGACGAACTCCCCGAATTGGCTGACGATGACTGTGAGGAAGACGATGATGACTTGATCTCTCGCTGCTCTACTCCAGCCACATGGTCCGAGTACACCTACTCTTCCTCGGCTGCTTCATCGTCGTGCTACTCTAGCGCCACCTCTTCCCCTGCTAAGCAACCACGTAGTGGCAGAGTCTCGCACAAGTCTTCTCGCCAGAATCTCCGTGTTGCTGCTGCCTCTGCCTCCAGCAAGCAAGAGATGGTTCAGTTCGGCTTGCAGCTCCACTCCAACCTCGCTCGTTTGCAGCCAAGTAACCTTGTCCTTGCCTAATCCCCCTTTTGCATACATACACCTTTTCGACTTCATCATCCCACCGCTCTCATACTCGGAGCGGGATTGTCTCTTTGTTACTCTGATTCACCGTGCAGTGCACCAGTTTACAAATTAACACTTTCAGGCTTAGCCCCACGAGAATACTTGTACGGGGCTACGACCTCGCAAAACACTTCGAATTCAAATCAGACTCTGTCTCTCTCTCTCCTGTATTCACCCCCTCTGTCTCCTTTGTAGCATCCATATCGGCAGTAAGTTGGTGGGTCGGTGGCATTCATTATATCTCCAGCATGGGTCTTTTTGGGTTTTGTTCGGCAATTTGCATCGGGTTTGCTATTCATTGTGGATGTGGGTGTTGGGTTGTGGAAGAGGAGAAGAGTGAATGAGTATTGAGGTGTGTATGAATACAGGGGGTTTTAGAGGTGGAGTAGGTCTATTCGGGATCTGGTGTGTAGGGTTGAGTTTATTTGGGATGTTTTTGGGATTTTTTCGAGTTCTTGTTTTTTGATTGGATTTACTTGAATGGAGGCTATGCTATGTTTGGCTGTGGATCCGGGTTGGATTATTGTTGAGCTGTTTACGACTCGGATGAATGGTTTGGAGATTTTGGTGCTTGGTAGGATGAGGATGTCTGGTGTGACCGCGGGGAAGGATAGGAGGTGATTGTGGGATGTATCGTATGCGAGTGAAGATTGGGTAGGTGGAGGAAAGAGCGGGTAGAATGAACGTTGAGAGAGGAGAGAACGAGAGTATCGTGTGTTGGTTTCTTTGTTCCTACCTGCTATACTCTCCCCCTGAGCGGTAAGAGAGTGGGAGGGAGAGGGTGAGGGGGAAGCTTCGATTCTAGTAACGAATTCTTCACTCTTGATATCGCCAAGTGAATCTGCAGTGGTAATGCCAACCACTAGCTCGTTGATGTAAAAAACACTAGGATTGGGAAGACAATGAATACGTCTAGGCAAACCCCAAAGCAAAGCGTCCTCCTTGGAAAACCCAGGTTGTGGATAAGCAGAGTGAATGTTGAGAATGTCATCCGTACTAGGAATCAACACTACCATCGTCCCCGGGAACGTAGTCGTAAGGCTAGTTAGGCGAGAGGAGAAATGACGCGCAAAAAGATCCGCTGGAAGTTCCTCCAAGAACGGCAACAAGGCATGGGTGGAGGAGACGAAAGGACCCGTAAGAATAAGCGTATCCGGCACCCCCCTCCTCCCTTCCCCCTCTGGAAAAGGTAACCCGCCCGCTTCCAATTGATCCATCAACCTGTGCCATGCTTCGAACTCCAAATCCCCGTCCGCAGTGTAGGGTCCGGAAGCAACAACCAGGTTCAAACTCTTCCCGGCAAGTTTGTTGTCGGAATAAGAATGGTCCAGCGCCTCATCAACCGTATGTACCGCAAGAGGTAGGGGTGGAGGAAAACATATCTCGCTAACCGCAAACCTGTCTGCTCCTGCATTGATTCCCTTACACAGCACAATTTGGCCAGGGAAGAGGCTGAGCGTGGTTGCTGCACCTCCTGTACCTGGATCCTGAGGTGTATGCTTAACGATGCAACCCTTATTGAAGGAGAGTGGAGTGCGATTACCCGAACCCATCATACGGCTACTCTCCAAAACCACACCTGTTTCGGCGAGTTTGGGTAAGCCGAACGCCACACTCTCATCCACTTCTCCGCCCGCTTTGCTGCGTGCTGCAGCCTTGGAGCGAAGCGTTTGACCTGCGGAACTCTCTGGCGCAGGCAAAGCAGGACAGATGCGGCCCACAACCCAAATAGGTTCCTGCGAAGGAAGTGAAGGATCACCAAATTCTTCGGTTTCGTCGATCGAGTAAGCGGTACGAAGGATCGCAGCGAACTCATCGATGCGGTCATCTAGGACCTGAGATCGTTCGCCCTTTTTTTCGAACATATAGCGGTAAGACCAAGCTTTCGGGTCGGTAGCCATTGCTAACGAGACTCGGGAAGGAGGCTTTTTGGCCAAAGGCGCGGCAGGAGGCGCGAGTTGCGAGCCGGAGGACGAGAGTGGAATGTGCTCGTTTAGCGATTCGAGGACAGAGAATGAAGGAATGGTGGTGGACTTGGTGGTGGGAAGAGGGCGAAGGGGTGAATCGAGGTCAGACATAGATACGTCCCCATCAGCCCTTGCAGAGTTGACGGTGGACGGGAGAGGCTTGTAAGCTGAAGCGGTAGCTGGAGTTGCGCCTCCGAAAGGCGAGTTCGTGGGTCGTTGAGGGGTCTGAAAAGCCGCTCCACCCGCATGGGTAGGTGTCTTGATCGGGGTGGACTTGATCCCCAACATGGCGCTGAAATCAGCAGCGATCTTTCCCCTGTTCAACGCACTGCTCGGCTTCAACGGTGTCTGTGCATTTGCGCTTTCTCCATTACCGGCGGCAGCAGCAGCGTTGACACTGGCAGCGATAATCTTACGCAGCTCTCTAGCGTGGTCGATGGTAAGCGGTTCTGATTTGGGCAGATTGTGATTGAACGCAAACGCTTCCCATTTGTAAAAGAGGTCTTCGGGGCTGACACCGTAATGGGTGCAGATCGAGGTGGTTTCGGAGAGTAGAGCTGAGTCGCAGGCTAGGTATGCGCCGAAATGCTCAGAGAGACGGATGGTGAGATCGGTTGCGACCATTGTTGCGGGATCACACCAGCGGGTGCGGGTGCGGGTGCGGGTGCGGTTGAGGTGAGGTGAATAGATGAGGTGATGAAAGTAAGTGTGTGGGGATGAGGAGGAGGATTCCAGTCGAGTTGAGTTGATTGGGTTGGGTGTTGCTGGAAAGAGGCTGAGTTGTTGCGCGCTGCAGGACCAAAAGATAGTGTGTGTTGGTGTCCAAGTGTGAGTGTTCTTTGGAGCGCTGTTGGAATTTGGCGACACGTTGGAAATTACACCTTTCCCGACCGCGTCGCGTTGATGAGCTCTGAGTAAAAGCTCGGATCTCGGTTTTGTGACTTGGGCCTTGTTCAGGGTCCATCCAGACACCACCTCCTCAACACTTGACTTGCTTCATCACATCCTTTTCGTCCGCTCGCGCGCCGGTCCAACGATACACCATGCTTTCTTCATCAAGCAGCTTTGCCTGAATATCATCCAACCACCACGATGACGCCTTCATCCGCTGACAAGGGCAAAGCCAGGGCCATCGATCCGCAGCTCGACTCCAACTTCACCCGCAATCGTCAGCCGATCGCGTCAGGAACCCATGCCACCTCACCAAGGCATGTCAAGCCGCGACTTATCCCGCCAACAACGCTGCTGAATGTCGAGTATCCAGGCATCCTTTCCAACCACTCGAAACCCGAATGTAACGCCGCATCCGCGCCATACTCTAGCCTCGATCGTGCGCTATCCACTCTGCATCCCTCGGCGCTACCACCACTCACGAGCAGCTCTTATGAAGGGCTCAGCTTCCTCTCCAACATCCCGAACCACGGGTTGAGGCTGGTAGAGTGTCGACTGGGAGGATTTGGAGACCCGTACAACGCAGGTGAATCATCTTCTAGTGGCGCCGGTATCGACAATGTCTACAGAGCACCTCTGATTGGAGAAGCAGTCCCAACCAATAATATCGTCATCCGCCTTGTCAAGCGCACTTGGCGACAGAAGAAGCGTAAGCGACCCTCATCGGCTTCTCCTGCCCCACACACCAGCACCGCAGCTCATGCGGATGATATGGCCCTCGATCCGGCGCTCTTTGCTCAAAGCGATCCTGCTCCAACCGAACCACAAAATGCCAAACACGCGAATGGTGATGATGGTAATGATTCACACAGCAAGCGCAACCGTTACACAGGTAGAATCAAAAAAGAATACTGCCTCGAAATCCTCGGCCTAGCCACCAACACAGTTCGGTTCCGCAGCATGGCAGACTTTGCTTTCCAGCCCGACATCTCCACCTCCCACGCCTCTGGCCCGGACACACACGCAGCACTCCAACTAGACCCAGTCATGTCGCTCCACAAAGCTCTAGCAACAATGGACCTGGAAGCGTTTCGGAACTTTCGCGTCCCTGAACAGCGCCAAGACTATCAGATTCACGACGACACAGACGCTACTAAACCGAAAAGTAATCTGCACATGGTGCCCCCGGCGTTCTTTAGCAGAATGGACGTTCCTTTCAACTACGGCTTCCAACAGACTCCCTATAGCGAACTTCGTACGGTTGATACGCCGCCGCATCTTCGAAAACCTTCTACAAGTGCGTCGTTCGCACATGCTTTGAAACGAGATGATCTGCCTCCGGGGCAGATGCAGCGGTTTGTCAATCGTGTCAGGCTGTCTAACATCGCCCCGCAGCCGTTTCGACCGGGGAGGGATAGTAAGGTTCCGACAAAGCCGCTGCAGGATGTGGTTCGGATCGAACATCGATGTGAGCCTGCAGTGTTGGCTAGGTTGCGCGAGTTGCTCAACGAGCGGCCGATTTGGTCGAGGGTTGCGCTGAAGAATCAGTTGAACGACGACGAGTTGAAGGAGTTGCATGGATACAATGAGAAGGTGTACTATGCCTTGGTGGGCTATTCGATGGTTGGAGGGCCATGGAGAGATGCTATCGTTCGGTTTGGGTACGATGTTAGGAAGGATTCTAGTAGTAGGATTTATCAGCGGATATTTTTGCGTGGTGGACCATCCATTCGCGAAACTCGACTTAATACTCAAGGCTCCGACAAACACCCTGTCGGTGAAGAAGAGGCGGCGGATGACGAGGAAGCAGACGATCTCCCTGTCGCGCGATCCAGTGTCGTCCCCCTCCCCTCCGTCGGCGGCAGCGAACGAGCGAGGAATACACACGTCTTCGACGGCACCTCTTTGCATCGCAATATCGGCAACTTCCATCTATGCGATATTGAAGATCCGCTCATCAAGCCTTTCATCTGGCGAGCCAACGACGAGGATCTACCCGCACAATCGGTGCTTCCGTCTGACCAGACACCTTTGCAACCGATGGGGACAGAGTGGTTGAGAAAAACATGGGATGCTGAGACGGGATGGTACACTCGTCGAGCGCTCGAACTCATACGTGCATTGTTGACGGCACGGTTCAAGGCATTATCTGATACGGGCAAGCCACTGGAGAGAGAGGTGCTGGATGCGATCGTGCTTAGATTCAGGCGAAGATGGCACGAAGAAGATATGGCCGCCGAAAGCAAGGCCGAAGCAGAGCAAGACAGGATGGATCTTGACGACTCTGGGTCACCCAGTGGTGATATTGCTATTGATCCTGCACTCCATGTAGCTTGAAGCATCTCGCTCAGTTTGCGTCTGGTGAATATCACAGCCGAGGCGCATTACGCGTGCACACGTCTTCTGTGGAGCCCTTGATACAGCATGTGATTGATTTCTTTTCATTTGCTTGTGAGCGTGCATGTTGGAGGAGAGTGTGGAAAGAGTCAAAAAAAGGCAGGGTTCGGTGGAGAAAGCTGGAAGGGGATATCAACCCTTTTAGCGTCGTACAGTGGGGTGGCGTCGATGTTGGCTTCCATACAAGGCGATAGCGAGGTGAATCGAAATAATCCCTTGCTATCGATGCGTCATAGTCGCAGTACTTGGCAAATATGAACGATGCTTTTTTCGGGTTACAGCATGAAAGCGAGCTCTCCCGCATTTCCGCACACTTTGCTATTCTTGTGATTTACTCCTTCTTAGCCTCCTCCTCCTTGTTCTCAGCAGCGTCATCCTTCTTCTCTTCCGCAGCGGACTCCTTCTTTGCCTCGTTGTCAACGGCTGCTGGTGCATCAGTCTTGCCACCGGCGTTCTTCTTCTGTGCGAGCTCGAAAGCGTCCTTGAATCCGTTGGCGTTTTCAGAGTTGGCGAATCGGATAGCAAGAGTCTCGGCGGTAGGCTCACCGTCGGCGACATCGGCGGCAACGTTGTAGACCCAGGATCGGTCCGAGCCGACGTTGGGGCTGAGCTTCATGTCGCTAGTGACGTAGTGGTTGGCGCAGACTTTGAGCGTCTTGTCTCGACGCATGACGAGACGAACTTTGTGAGTCTGCTTGTGTTCGAGAAGACGGACATCACCGGTACCACGCTCCTTCCACTCCTTGGCGTCCTTATCGAATCGGAAGAGCTTGGCACGCATCTTGAAGGTGACCTCCTCATCCTCTTCGTGTGTCTTGACCTCGACCTGGTTCTCGAGCTTGATGACGGGCTCGAAGTGAGGGTCGTTCTCAGCCTCCTCAGCGGCGGCAGCGCCGGAGCCTGCCTCGGTCTACAATACATCAAACCAAAAGTACAAGTCAAGGTGCAATTAGATGTACGAAAGGATCTTTGTGGGTTAGTAACAAACTCTTCGGGCAGCAACAAGGGTAACTGGTGCGTGGAGCGAACTTACAGCGTCAACAGTGGGCTTGGTAGCTTCAGTGTCGGCCATCTTGTATGTATGAATTGGAAGATGTGTGTGAAAGTTGATGGTAGTGGAGGAGGAACCGATGGCGAAGCTGCTGTTGAAAGAGGCACAACAGTTGTGGCTCAGCTGTTCGAGACCAACATGTCATTGACATTTGTAAGCTCAAAAATTCCAAACCAACAG
This sequence comes from Ustilago loliicola, assembly GCA_022963135.1. Lineage (NCBI taxonomy): Eukaryota > Fungi > Basidiomycota > Ustilaginomycetes > Ustilaginales > Ustilaginaceae > Ustilago > Ustilago loliicola. Next base: position 633,181 of record JALCUU010000002.1, on the reverse strand, counting down.
AGGCAGACAGACGGCTTCTGCTCACACAACAGCCCAAAACCAAAAACGCGCACAGCTCTGTGGACGCAATTCAAGTTCCTAACTCGATCACTACAAAACTTCACCGCTGCATTTCAAAACTTGGTAATTCGACTCATTTCGCAAATGTAGAAGCATGTTCCTTTTTCCGCTTTGTACATTTGTGAGACAATGAGGCCCTAACATATGTATCAAATTCGAGAGACCACGTAGCAGCCAAAGTTGCAAGAGAGGCTTAAGCTCGTGCCAACGCACTCGTCTAGCGAACAACTTCTGAAACACACAGCTCGCATCTTCTGCTTTGGCCTTGCCCTCGGACACCATCAACCTCGAAACCCCCTTCATCTTTCGGCATCGTGCTCGGCTGGTTCCAGCGCACTTCACATTTTTCGGTCTCTAATCTTTGTTGGAACCTCTTCATCGCTCGTGCGATCCTCGCCCAGATTCCAAATTGCACGCCGACACAAGGACTTGGAAGCACTCGACGACCGACGACTTACGACCCTCACCCCTCCTCACAATCATGTCGAGACTCTCACCACTATCGATGCTGGTCTCAGCTTGGGCATTTGCGGTGCTCCTAATCCTTGGCCTCGGTAGCACCTCTGCGGAAGCACACATGATCGAGCTCCTCCCACACAGCAGCGAATGTTTCTTCGAAGACTTGCATCGCGGTGATCAAATGACACTCACCTATCAGGTAGGAGGAGGCGGTCACCTTGACATCGATGTCGTTCTTTACGACCCAAAGTCTCGCCCATTGTTCAAACAAGATCGCAAGGATACCGGCACCTACTCGTTTACCGCTCAGGATGATGGTCGATACACTTACTGCTTCTCGAATGAATTCAGCACCGTCTCGGATAAGACGGTCAGCTTCAACGTGCACGGTATCATCTATGTGCCGGATGAGGGAGACATGCTTCCAATCGAGAGGGAGATCCGAGACCTCGCAGCAGGGCTTCAGGCAGTCAAGGACGAGCAGGAGTATCTTGTCATTCGTGAAAGAGTTCACCGCAACAGTAAGTACCAACGGGACAGTTGACATCCGGAGCAGAAGCCATGCACACGAACAAAGCTAATCATATCACTCTTCTGCCTCCTTGCTCTTCCCCCGTTTCCACGCGTGCAACAGCCGCTGAAAGCACCAACACCCGAGTCAAGTGGTGGTCCATCATTCAAGGCTTCATTCTCATCGCCGTTTGCTCTTGCCAGATCTACTTTGTCAAGCGTCAATTCGAGGTCCGAAGAGTCGTCTAATACGCGCGGTCTCCTACCCACGAAATCCAAAACCATCTTCAATCAGCATCTCCTCATCCGAAGTCTTACTTGAATGTGGCACGGCTCAGCTTCAAACTGATCAACACAGACTGGATAGGTGATTTAGAACGTATTACTACAGCGACCGACAAAAGCAAAAAAGAGAAGTAAAACGAAAAAAAAAAAAGGCGGAATGTACACAAAGAAAGAAGTGGGAAGATGCAACCCGTATACAGTCTAACCTCTCGAAATGACACATTATTTATTTTAAAATTTTCGAAAATTATTTTGACATCCTCAAGCAGTCAAATCCTTGTAAATCATCACTCAGAGCACCTATTGAAGTGCAAGAGCTTGCAAACTAAGTTTGTGACTATGAACTTGATTGGAATGCAGTGAGATGAGATTTACAGGCAGAGAAAGCATCTGAAACTTTTTGGGTCAGAAGACCATGGTCTGCCAGGGTATCCTGAGCTGACTTGAGAGTGTTAAGCTGCTCTTCCACCACTCCTGTAGCATTCTATGGGCCCTTGTCAAGCTCTGCTGATGCTACAGATGGGCTAGGATTCCAAAGTGTCTTCAGTATCCTCTATCTCTGCCAGTGCTTCCTCCTCACCTGATGATCACATTACATCACAGACAGTTGCCTCTGTCAGCTTCTTCAGTATCCAGAACTGATTGAGAGGCTCAGAATGATATACATATCATATACCTTTGAAGCATTATGTAAGCACTGCAAGATGATGCTAGATTTTTTGCTCCTTTTTTAGGCCAAAATTAAAACGCGATTTTTGAATTATTTTATTCAATTTACATGTGTCATTTCGAGAGGTTCGACTGTAGCTACTAGACGAGCATGAGTGAGACAGGGCAAGCGAACGACAGCTAGTGCTTCTTGGACTTCTTCTTGCTAGACCCTGGCTCGGACTTGGGTGTGCCGTTAACCTCGGCCTCGTCTGCCGATCGCTTCTTCTTGTCCTTCTTGTCCTTCTTGGGTGTCTCGACGCCGTTGGCACCCTCTTCCTTCTTGGCCTTCTTGAGCGCCTTACGCTCCTCCTTGCTCAACTTGTCCTCACCAGCGTCCGAGCCAGCAGCGGGTGTAGCAGGTTCGGAAGCAGCAGCCTCGGACTTCCTCGCCTTCTTGAGTGCCTTGCGTTCCTCCTTGGAGAGCTTCTTCTCGTCAACGTCGTCAGCAACAGCCTTGGATGGTGTCGAGGGAAGCATGGATGGTGCGATGCTAGCGGCAGCAGCCATGTCGCTGGGGCCCGCAGCGTCGGCAGCGGCGTTGTATGATCGACCAGAAGCCTCCATCTGGAAGCCCTTCTGCTTGTAACCCTGATCGCCAGCAGCGTTTCTTGCCGAGCGCATGCCCGAAAGACCGCTCTGCATCTCGAGAGCACGAAGACGAGACTCGAGCTTGGCACGAGCCTCGATACCGACAGTGGGAGCACCCTCCTCGCTCTTGCTGTCAGCGTCAGCAAGAGCGTCGAGACGGATAGAAAGAGCAGCCTTGGTGGCGACCATTCGTGCCATCTTACCCTTGAGCTTCTGTGGTGCCTGACCGACAAGCGAGGTGTGGTAGATGAGACCGTACTTGGGCGTGTCGTGCTTAGTCTTGAGCGCACGGAAGAGAGCCTTCTCGGCACCAAGGATCTGAACGGTGGAGGCGGGGTGCTTGGCGAGGTTCATGAGTGAACCGGCGTGGCTGATGAGACGAGCACCGACCAGGTCACCGACAAGAGCTGTGAGGTTGGGTGCGATGGCGGCCATGCGGTTTTGGAGGTACTGGTAGAGTTGAGTGCGGTACTGAGTGATGGAGATGACCTGCTCGGCAAGGCTCCAGATGTGCTCGAGATCGGTTTCAGAGATTTCGGTACCCATGGAAATCTCGGCGGCAGCCTTGAGAGTCTCCTCAATCTCCTCGGGGAGAATTTCGCTAAAGTCGGTGGCGGAAGCGCTGGTTCGGAAGCCCATAGCACGGACGACCTTGGCGTAGGCGAGGTTATCGGTGATGATCTTGCCCATCTCGGGGAAGTGCCAGCCGTACCATTCCTTGACACGCATGGCGTAAATGTTGATCTCCTTGTCGAGGTCGTCGAGCAAGCCAATAGCTTGGACAACCATGGTGTCGACTTTGTCGGGGCTGAACTTGAGCTTATAACGACTCAAGCTGTGGGAGAGACCGAGGCTCATGGTGTTGAGGTCGCGGGGGTCGAGCGACTCCTCGCCCGAGGAAGAGGAAAGGAGAGTAGCGAGGTTCTCGCGGATACCACGGTAGAGGTCGAGGAGCTCGCTGTCGTAAGTGACCTGGATGCCGAGCTTCTTGGCGATGTTGGAAGCTGTAGTGTGAGAAAGTTGATAAGAGAGAGTCAGTATACAATTTCAGAAAGAACGTGCCAATAGATGCTTTTTGTTCTGGTAGGGCAGCATGAACGTACCAAGCTTGGATTCGGCAACAATAAGGTTCTCCTTGCCCTTGCCCTCAACAATCTCGTCGGTGAGGAACTTTTTGAGGCTCTTGCTCATCTTGCCCTCATTGACGGCAGAGATGTCCTCAACGGCCTCAGCAGTGTTGGTGAAGCGGTGAATGGCAGAGAGCTTGAGGAGGTTGCTGGCACCCTCAGCCGAGTCGAGCGATTCGTGAAGGTTCTTGGTGGACTCGAGCTTGGATGCATCGGAGACGTTGAAGAGACAGAAGCCAACGGCTGTCTCAAAGAGTACCTTGACCATGGTGAAATACTAGCGTTTACGCCGTTGTCGGAAAGGTGGTTGGAAGATGCTGAGATGGTAGTAGTTTTGTCGATGCGGTGGGGTCGACACTTCCTGGTAAGCTAGGGCTCTAGATGCTTGTGCCACTGCTTTTCCCTGTAGTCGATGATTCCTCCTCCGGTCTGGGTAAGAAAGGGGTAAGTAGGGAGTCCGTGTTGGATGAAGAGGTGTGGAATGAGAAGGAGCAATACTGAGTGGCCAGCCTTGAAGCACGAAGCTTGAACTCTGCGCTGCAGCAATTTTTTGCTGCTCTGTGGAAGGAAAGGCTTATCCTCTTCTTTTGACGGAGCCGGCCGCAAATTCCAAACCTTCACTTTTTTTGTTTTTTCTTTTCGTCTCTCCACCAACGCCTAAATTTCAGATTGCTTAATCATCATTACATACTTGGAACTCGCACGGCTCGCTCTTTCTCTGACTGTTAGTTGTGGACGCGCGTCCGATCGCAGAACTCCACCTGAGCGGCGTGACAGAATTACTCGAAGCTCAGTGTTGCTCAATCTCCATCAGCCCTAGCTCCGGCATTACCACCACCACCATCGTCGTCTCTCTCAACCTACTATACTGACCTTTTCGCAGCATCGAAACGGACGACAGAGAACGACTTGAGCTCTTCATTCGCAAAGTGCAGCTTTGCAGAGTCGATTACACCGTCCACGTCAAAGAGCTCATATTCTGCACCTTAGGCTAGAATGGGCCAAGCTCCATCTGGCGGCGCGCCCGGCCGCGGAGGCAAAGACAACAAGAAGGACCAGCAGAAGAAATGGGAGCCTCCTCTCCCTACTCGTGTCGGCAAGAAGAAGAAGCGCGGTCCCGACTCGTCCTCCAAGCTTCCAGCCGTCTACCCCAACACACGATGCCGATTGAAGTTGCTCAAGCTTGAGCGAATCAAGGATCACCTTTTGCTCGAGGAGGAGCTCGTGCAGAACCAGGAGCGACTCAAGCCACAAGAAGACAAGGATGCAGAGGAGCGCACAAGGGTGGACGATCTCAGAGGCAGCCCTATGGCTGTCGGAACTTTGGAGGAGATTATTGACGACGAGCACGCTATTGTCAGCAGTGCAACCGGCCCAGAATACTATGTCAGCATCATGAGCTTTGTCGACAAGGACTTGCTCGAACCTGGTTGCAGTGTCTTGCTTCACCACAAGGCCATGGCCATTGTCGGCGTGCTTTCCGACGACACCGATCCTATGGTCAGCGTCATGAAGCTTGACAAGGCGCCATCCGAGAGCTACGCCGACATTGGTGGTCTCGAGACACAAATTCAGGAAATCAAAGAGGCCGTCGAATTGCCCCTCACACATCCCGAACTCTACGAGGAGATGGGTATCAGGCCACCAAAAGGTGTCATCCTCTACGGTGTTCCAGGAACTGGTAAGACACTTCTCGCCAAGGCTGTCGCCAACCAGACTTCGGCTACATTCTTGCGAGTCGTCGGATCCGAGCTTATTCAGAAGTATCTCGGTGACGGTCCCAAGCTCGTCCGAGAGCTCTTCCGTGTCGCAGACGAGCACGCTCCCAGTATCGTTTTCATCGACGAGATTGATGCCGTCGGTACCAAGCGATACGACTCCAACTCGGGAGGAGAGCGAGAAATCCAGCGAACGCTGCTCGAATTGCTCAATCAGCTCGATGGTTTTGACACACGTCACGATGTCAAGGTCATTATGGCTACCAACCGTATCGAATCGCTCGACCCAGCGCTCATCCGACCAGGACGTATCGACCGAAAGATCGAGTTCCCTCTCCCAGATCAGAAGACCAAGATGCACATTTTCAAGTTGCACACTTCGCGTATGAACCTCGACTCGGACGTGGACTTGGAGGAGTTTGTAGCTATCAAGGACGACCTTTCGGGTGCCGACATCAAGTCGCTTGTTACCGAGGCAGGTCTGCTTGCGTTGCGAGAGAGGCGTATGCGTGTTACCAAGAAAGACTTCACCACAGCGCGCGAGCGTGTCATTGACAGGAAGAACGAGGGTACACCTGAGGGTCTCTACCTGTAATCTTTCTCCCCGTTTTGCCACTTGCGCTTCCCTCATTCGTATGACTTTTCTCATGTACCACATCCCGCAATGCAGATATACGGCTCTGACATTCCGGCGCGCCAGCCAACCGTGTGAGCTTGCGCCTTCTGAGACGATCTGTGAGCTTTCAGTCTTGCCTGTGTGGTGACCGTCGAGACAGTGGGATAAGGAGTATCGGAACTCGGAAGAGCCGTCTGGAGGCTCGCGAGATTTTCTAGCCTGCCTGGGAATTCCGATTCTTTCCTCTGGCTCGAACCCTTGAATTTGAGTTTCTTGGCTGCTGTCTACCTCATCACTCGACACCATCCCCACAACCCTCAGCTTCTGACCATCCTCACGGCGCTTCAAAGGCCTTTCCAGCTCACTGAAGCTTCTTCGCCATCGTCTGGCTAGTCACTTTTGCAAGTCCCCTTCAGCCTTTCGACAGGACTCCACCAACCAATTCGCTAGTCGGACAAACCCTCGCACAACCATGGCGCACCTTCGACCCCTCATGGCACCAGTATACGTTCCCGGCACAGAACCATTACCACCCGGTGTAACCGAGGAGGATCGTGCCGAAATCGCCAAAATCGCCAAATGGAACAAGATTGCCAACATGACGATGGAATCGTGTCCTACCAAATGCATGCTTTCCGGAGCAGCTGGGTTTGGGTTGGGAGCCTTTTTCTCTCTCATGTCTACCTCTTTTGCTGTCGATGATCCGTTACGACGTACAACTCTGGCTGCGAATGGACTGGATGTGGGAAAGGGAACGGCCGAGTTGACGACGATGCAGAGTACAAAGGAGTTTTTCAAGCAGACGGGAAAATCCATGTATAGGTCAGGAAAGGGTTTCGGAAAAGTGGGAGCATTGTATTCTGGTATCGAGTGCTGTATTGAAGCTGTAAGTATTGCCGACATTCGACGATGTGTATATGGTGAGAACGTACGGATAGAGGAAGCTGACATGATTTTCGATCTTATATTTGGTGTGGTATAGTATCGGGCAAAAAACGATCTAGTCAACCCAGTAGCAGCAGGTTTTGCAGCAGGAGCCATCCTGGCAAGAAACTCCGGACCAAAAGCAGCAATCGGAGGAGGTGTCGCCTTTGCTGCCTTCTCAGGAGCCATCGATATGTAGTAAGTATCGGCACCGATCGACTAGTAGTAAATATTGCCACAACCGGTCACTAACCTTTCTGCTCAACTTTCTTGCATTGCTTAACTACAGCTTCCGAAGAGAAACGCCAGATGACGACTGATGGCCTCCCATCGCCATACACTTCTGTATACAGACCGCGAATATCATGGACAGAAGATCAATCTTTCACGCCACCCCTTCAACGATTTGCTTCCGAACCTGATCAAAACGTTTCCGCTCCTCATCGGAACACCTTAGACTCTTTTACACACATCTCACTGTACTTTTAGATCTCTCCACTCGACATTTCAAGGACACACACGTCACACAAATGACACAGTTCTCCGTGCTTTCTGACTCGCACTCTCTGAGATCTTCTAAGACTGATTTAAAGTGCAATTGGCAAAAGACAACTGCTGTCTGACATCAATGACATGTTTTCCACAGATTCCAGTCTAGTACGGCTTAAACCTTCTGCCAGCCTTCAACTTGGCCACCTTTTCTTTGTCCGCTTCGAACTTTGCCCTTAGATCGGCCAACTGTTCTCTCTTCTTCTCACGCAACTGGAAGCGGTAAAAGTCGTCCAATCCGACCGATTTCTTCTTTGTATTCTCCTTGAAATCGTGTCTTGCCACTCCGACACTTCCTCCTCCCTCCGCAGAAGCTCCTGCGCGACCGTACTTGCCAGAACGTTGAACAATGATGAATCCGTCTTCGTCCAACAGTTCGCCTGAGGGACCGACTGTGACGCCACGAACGCCGATTTTGCGCGGGGGAGGGTGGGCTTTGCGATATTGGTAGAGAGCGATGCGGGAGTTTGTCCATGCTTGAATATCTGGTAGTGCAGGACGGGAGAGTGAGTATTGGTCCAAGAAGTATTCGAGACCTGTGGGAGGGATGCCGGCGCCAGCGGAGAGAAGGAAGGATGCAGAGGTAGTGGCACGTTTTTTGTTGTGTGAATCTTGTTCGTCGAGTAGAGCTTGTTTTTCAGCTTCTTTGCGAAGCGAACGGAAGGGATCCACCCATCGAATACCGTTCTTGAGCAAATCCATGGCTCGACTGAAAGATTGTGTGTCAAGGAAAACAACGTGTGCGGAGGAAGAAGTGACTAGGAATGATTGCGATCCCATTGCTTCTCTCGGATCCAAGCTCGGAAGCGGTACGATGCGCGGTACTCGACTCTTCTTCGCTTGAGCACCTTTCTTCTTCTTTCCTGACTTTCCCTGCGCTGCTAGCTGATGATGCTCCTCCGCCTCATCCATCTGTTCATCATCCCCATCCTCCTCGTCAACCTCATCTTCACCTTCGCCCATCTCCTCTCGCTCATCCTCCTCTTCCTCTTTCGCAGCCTGCCTCCTGAATTTCACGGTAGAAAGATTGCCTGCTTTAGCAAACACCTCGCGCAAATGCGACTCTATTGTATCTGTCGGAAGGTTCGCAATAAACAGTGTTCGCTCGGATGGCAAATCACCCGTATCGGAAAGCTTGGATGTAGATGCAACCGCGGAAGCGCCAGAAGAGGAAGAAGTGTGCTTGCGGACATAGATCCAGTGTTTCACTTCGCCAACGGATTTGCTTAGCTTGCTGTGTGGGATGGTGACCGGTACGGCGAGGAAGCCGTTAGCGAGCATGATGGAGGCTTCGTTGCTTTTCTTTGGGCTGCTGGCGAGCGAAGCCTCGCCTGTTGGTGCGGACTTTTTGCTCTTGCCCATAATGACGTCTCTCCAGCTGTATCGGCACTGTGATGTTCTGCAGAGAAGGACAATAATACAGTCGTTGAGGGTGTTGTAGTTGAAAGATGATTGCCAGGGAGGACAGCTGGATACGAAGTGTTGAAATCTGGAAGAAAGCTTCGACCCTGAAGCCACTTTTTTTGCAAAATTTCGGCAGAGTAGCTGTGTGGAGTTCTTTTCGAGGCTTTTTCAGCCGGCCGAAAAGGCATCTCCGCAAGCCCAGTCTGGAACCTCGCGTCCTGATGCTCAGTAGACCCAGACACCCCGCAACATGCTCCTGCGAGTGATCATACGAACAGACAGAACAGAACCCTAAACAAAGGTGGTGCTTCGATGAGAAAGGAGGACTAAAGTACAAGAGAAAAAGGAGGATGCAAGTTGCGGATAAAGACTAGTTGGCGCCATAAGGGCCATTTTGTGGTGAAAAAAATAATCTTGGACGAAACCTCCAAGGTCTTGAAACATGGATCTAATGAGAGCATGACATGGAGGACATCTAAGCCTTCTCTAAACACGACTCGTGCGCTTAAGAAGAAAAGAGACGCTTCTCGTAGCTGTGCAAGCCGTGAACACCACCCTCGACCTGAGCCGAAGCAGTTCGCAACTCGAAGCGGACCTGACCAGATCCAACAGCGGTGCGAAGCTGATAAAGGTGAGGAACACCCATGTCCTGAAGCGAGTGCTGGAGACCAGTGTAGAGGTAAGGCAAGAACTTCTTAACCGAACCCTTGTCCTGGACGGCACCGGCGACACCCTGGGCGACCTTAACAGCGTCGCTCTCGGAGAAGTATCGCTGAGTGGCGGCGTTCTCGTCAGCAGTAACCTTGTCGGCCTTGGCAGCGCCCTTGCCGGTAGCGCCGGCAATCCTGCCCTTCTTCTGGTGCTCCATGGCCTCGATGGAACCCATACCACGGTAGCCCTTGAGACGCTTGCCGTCACGGTAGAAGTAGTCACCGGGCGACTCTGTAGTACCGGCAAGGAGACCGCCCATCATGACGGCACTAGCACCGAGAGCAAGAGCTTTGGCAATGTGACCAACGTTGGAGATACCACCATCGGCGATGACGGGAACGCCGAACTTGGAGGCGAACTCGGCAACAGCGTGAACAGCGGTACCCTGGGGTCGGCCGACAGCCATAACCTCCTGGGTGATGCAGATGGAACCGGAGCCCATACCAACACGGAGAGCGTCAGCACCGGCAGCGATGAGGCTGGCAGCCTGCTCGCGAGTAACAACGTTACCGGCAACAACATCGATGTGAGGGAAAGTCTGCTTGATCCACTGGATCATTTCGATCTGGTAGACCGAGTTACCCTGCGAGGAGTCGAGGATAACGACGTCAAGGCCAGCCTCGACGAGGAGAGCAAGACGCTCGCGGTCCGAAGGACGGGTTCCGATGGCAGCGGCACAGTAGAGCTGCTTGCTGTCGGGGCGCTTGGAAGCAAGAGGGAAGTTCTGGTTCTTGAGCAAGTCGGAACGAGCAAGGAGAGCAACGAGGCGACCCTCAGCGTCAACGATAGGGAGCTTGCCCTTCTTGCTGTCACGGAGGATGGTGTTGGCCTGCTCGAGGGTGACACCCTGCTTGGCGGTGACGAGGTCCTTGGTAATGACCTCGGAAAGGGGGATCGAGGTGTCACGGAACTGCACGTCACGAGCGGTGACGATACCGAGGAGCTTGCCGTGCATAGCACCAGTGTCTGTTCAGGTCGCAAGGTTGAATGCAGGAGCGATGTCAGTTCGATTGTCCCAACGAGATGCAAGAAGCAAAGGTGATCGAGGAGCGAGGGATCAGAGTAATAATCGCATCCGCACACACTCTCCCAAGTCTAAGGGAGAGGCTCGGAAGAACGAAGGTTATATGCAATATGGTTGTTTCATCTTTTGGTGGTCCGGGGAGCAGAGGGGAGAAGATCGAGACGATGCATGCTTGTCGTAACGAAGAGAAGGTCGAGGGAAGTAAAAATGCTGGGGTGGCAACTTACCAGTGATGGGAATACCACCGAATCCGAGACGCTCCTTGATCTCGAGAACATCACCAACAGTGGCCTTAGGGTCAAGGCAGAGAGGCTCAGTGATGAAACCGTTCTCGTACTTCTTGACCTTGCGAACAACGCTGGCCTGCTCCTGAGGGCTCATGTTGTTGTGAATAACACCCATGCCACCCATCAAGCCCATGGCGATAGCCATCTCGGTCTCAGTGACCGTGTCCATGGGCGACGAGAGGAAAGGGGTGTTAAGGGTGACGTTCTTGGTCACCTTGGTGCGAAGGCTGACGTCCGAAGCGTTGAAATTGATGAAGCCGGGAAGAACGAGGAAGTCGTTGTAGGTGAGACCTCCGTGCTGACGCGAGTCGATGAGCTCGGCCATGCTAAGACCATCGCCAGTGGTGTAGGTCTTGAGGTGCTCGAGCGCCTGCGAAGGCGAGAGGACCGCCACGTCCTGGGGGATCTGAAGGCCGTTGCTAGCGGGCATCTTGATGTTGTGTATGGAGGAGAGGGGGAGGTATGATGAAAGAAAGAAGGGGTATAGTTGGTGTTGGTGGCTCTTTGGCCGAAGAACAGATCAGGAAAGAAGGAGTCGCTCGGCCTCAGAAGCTTTTGAGCTTTCCTTGGTTGAAGGCTGAAGGAGCACAAAAAGTTGTTCTAAGCGAGAAAAAAAAAATTCGACTCACTCGACCTCCGCCTTCCAGCCCACACTGTGACTCTAAAACGATGAAAAAGTTCGCAACGACGCGCTCGGACGGTCAAGATGAGTCACAGAGCAGGAGGCAGTTGGCGACTTGCCACACTATCTCCGTGAATTTTTCTGTGATGTGAGACCCCGTCTTTTCACAAAATAATTTTTCGTGCTTGATATGGTGAGGGTTGCCTCTTCATCACAACAGCACTCAGCCTCGACAAGACGGATGCTTACGCTTTCTCGAATGTGCGTTGTGGTATACAATGTTGATTAGATGGAAAAACTTACTTAGGCGAATCTGGCTATCTTACGTTGCGGACCGTTGCCGTTCTGATAGTGCCGGTCATCCTCCTCGTCCTCATCCTCTTCATCAAGTCCATGAAGACCGCCAGAAGAAGGCCCAGCGTCCAGGATCGGCTCGATATCGACTCCAACCATGTCTCCGTACTCTTCAATGACACCTTCAAACGTCTCCTGCAGCTTGTCGCGTCGCTGTACCTTCTCGAGCTGAATCAGGATGTCTTTGTTCTGGCGGTAGATTCTAGCCTTGACTTGCAATCTGTACTGCTTGATTTGCTCCTCGTTGCTGGTATCGAGGTTCATGAGCTGTACCATCTCGAGCACTCTCGCCCATTGTCGAGGAGCGAGTTTGTGTTCCAGTCGCTTCTGTTCGATCCATTTTGCGTCGACCGGCGCGTGCAGCTTGCCTTCTGCCTTGGCTGTCTCGACGAATCCACCGGGCGCCAGCAGGCGTCGAAGGTCATTGCCGTCGCGGAGACGGTCAAAGTCTTCTGATGGGTCTTCTACTGTGAGTTCCGATACCGAGGGGCGTTGGCGGATCTGATCATAGACTGTGGTGTAGAGCGCGCCTCCATGACCCTGCTTTTGGTAAGGTGGGAGGATGACGAATTGCGACAGTCGGATGCGAGACGAGTCTGGCCAGCACCAAAACTTGTACAAGCTCGTATATCCCATAAAGTGCCATGTTGACTTGTCACCTGCATTCACCTTCTCGTATAGCGTGAAGAACTCCCAGTTGATTTCTTCCTCCTGAATGTAGCTTGCTCCCTCGATGAACAGCAACACATAGAGTTGCATGCGGCGATGATACTCGCGGAACCCTGGTGTGTCCCAAGTTGAGCGGTATACCTCGAACACTCGCGCATCTGCGTCGTCCTCTGACAGCGCTGACGAAGCAAGCGACGTAACATTGGCAGACTTGCCTTTGCCCTTGTTCACCTTGCGTCGAGTGTAGCTGTGGACCTTGTCACCGAATGGACGGAAGCTAGCGCTCTGCTCGAGGGCTGCGTCAAAGTCTTGGCGTGCTGAGGATGATGTGGAGGCCGAGATGTAGTCGGCAGGCAAGAACTCCTTGATCTTGCCTTCGACGTCGTCGAGGGTTGCTGTCGTTGATTCGTTCTTTGCGCGGTACTTGACGTCAAGCAGCAGAACGAGGCTTCCGGATGCGACGTCGAGGTTGATAGAGAGACCCTGATAGCCGTAGATCGTTTCAGCCTCGCCATAGATGGGGTATGTGAAGGTTGGGTGGAACGCTGCGTCGGTACCGTGCGGCGAGCCGACGAGGCGTATCACCATCGAGGTGGTGCTATTTGAAGTCCAAGACTCGGTCATGGTGTGCGGATTGTCAGATGATGGATCGATGCTTCGTCCACGTGCAAGACGGTCAGGATGTAGCGGGCGTGATTATGCGGACGACACAGTGATTCAAGCTGCTAAGCTCGACTAGAAGCGTTGGCACCTTTTGCGATGCGGCTGTGTTGGTGCGGATGCGAGTGGTGGAGTGTGATGTGAAGGATAGGGTGCGGACACAGAAAGCGAGGCGCAAGAAGGATGGAATGCGCAAAGTTACACTCTTCCACTTTTTGACACGCGCTCGAGCGTTTAACGCGTTGTTGCTCTCCACTCAAAAGCGCAAGCACAAGCACGTTTCACGGCTCAAAGCTGCGCAGCAACGCGCCCTGTTCCAGTCACGAATACTGTAAGTCCTCAAACGCTCATGATCACTGCAACGCGATGCAATCCACGGACCAACTCACGAACAGCGTTTGAGACGCTATCGAGCTCTGTCTACTATTTGTATTGAGTGCGAATATGCATTCCAGAAGAGGGAGCGATGAGGTGAAAGATGTGAATCTAATGGCGAAGCGCAGGCGGCAGTTGCTTGCTCATCAGCCTGTATTTCTCCTTTCCTTATTGATCCAGCTTAGCAAGACCAGCCTCAAGCGCCATCGAGAAGAAGATGCTCTGCTTGTTGGCAAGAAGAATGTCGGGCGTATCGAACTCGGCAATCGAGCCGTCCTTGAGAACCAACACACGGGTCGAGTCGATCACAGTGTTGAGTCGGTGCGCCACGGTGATGGTGGTGCCCTTGAACTCAGAGCGAACGATAGCCTGTACCTGAGCATCGGTCTCGAGATCGATAGCGCTCGTGGCCTCGTCAAGCACAAGGATCTTGGCGTTACGAAGGAAGGCTCGAGCGATGCAGATAAGCTGACGCTGACCGGCCGAGAAGTTCGTGCCGCCTTCAGTGAGCTGTGCATCCAAGCCGCCTTCGAGGCCTTGAACGTGGTCCTTCATACGAGCCTGCTCGAGAGCTTTCCAAAGAGCAGCGTCATCGGATCGACCAGTCGGGTCCAAGTTCTCTCGCAGCGTACCCTCCCATAGTTGAGGGTCTTGAGGAATGATAGCGATCGCAGATCGAAGGTCCTTGAGTCCGATCTGTGAAACGTCGATACCGTCAATCATGATCTTGCCTTCAGCAGCTTCAATGATACGGAAGAGTGCGAGAGTAAGACTCGACTTACCCGCACCAGTGCGACCGACGACACCGATGCGCTCGCCAGCCTTGATGTCGAGGTTGAGCTTCTTGAGCACCAGACCCAGCTCTCGGCGGTAGCGTGTCGAGTACGACTGCATGCTGACCTCACCTTTGCTGGGCCAGTCTGAGGGAGGAGCCTTGTCAGGAACCTCGTAGGGTGCCTCAGAGACCAGATCGGTATACGACATGACTCGCTCAACGCTAACGATATTCTGCTCCACCTCAGATGCAGATCGAACGACCCAATTGAGCGTCTGCGTAGTGCTGAGGGCTTGCGACATCATCAGTCCGAGCAAGCCCGCGTCCATCTTTCCGTTCTTGGTACGGATAAACACGGCCAAGGTCGAAGCGATGAAGATGGTGCCGGAACCCATCAGCTCGATTCGCACAGCAAGCCATCGATTGCAAGTGACGGCAGGGAAGTAGCACTGCTGGTTCCGATCAACTCGAGCCTCCGATGTAGCGATGAAGCGAGCTTCCTGGCCAAAGGCGCGGATCGAGCTGAGACCACCGAGCGACTCCTGGAACCAAGTGAAGATGGGCGTCTTGCTGACCGAGTCGAGTCGCTTGAGCTCACGACTAGTAGCCAAGTAGTATCGCAGAACAGCACGGTATGCAAACGCAAGTGGAATGATGGCGATCAGGAAGGGCGGTACCGAGTATGCAACGACGCACAAAACACCAAGCACGACCACCATAGTCCTGATCAGCCCGTGAATAACACGCGGCAGCACCTCGTCGATGACGTTGACATCACGCGAGAACAGGTTGAGCAATCGACCTGTAGGCGTAGTCTCGAACCACTGAAGCGGGCTGCGGAGGACAGCGTCAAACATGTTGTCGTGGAACTTGCGGGCGCTGGAGATGACAAGCCATGTCCAGAGGATGAAGGGGGCGATGCAGATGCAGATGGAAGCAAGAATACCGACGACACCGTACATGGTTAGGTAGAAGCGTGTAGTCGAAACATCGCCGCCGTTCTCGTTGGCTTTGCCCCACTGCTTGAGCACAACGTCTCGAGAGACGGTCATGACTTGCGAGAGGATGTTGGCAAGGAGATAGAGGACGACACCGAGCACGCTGCAGCTCTTGATGTACTGGCGGTAGACTTCTGGCTTGACGCTGCCTTGCTCGGACTTCTCCTTAGGTGCGGAGCTCTCCTTGAACTGTCGGATAGTGTCCTGCTTGATCTGCTTCTTGGACAGAGTCTTGGGTCGAGCCATCGATGCCGAACTGATCCGACGGTGCAGCTTGGAGCCTTTGAGACCCTCCTCACCACCTTGGCCGTGCATGTCGAGTTCCTTGTCCATGTCAATGACTTCGAGGTCCTTGGGAGGTGTCTCAGCGCCGTCATCGGTGGACTGCTCACGAGCAGATTGCTTGCCAAGACCAGTGATGAGGTTAAAGAGATCGCCCTTCCTGGCCATGACTTCGTCGTAAGTTCCACGTTCGTCAAGGATGATACCGCGTCGCACCGAGACGATCTGATCACATTGGGGAAGGCAAGCAACCGAGTTGAGTGTGAGAATACGAGCCTTGCTGCGAAGCAGACCCTCGGGACCGATGACGTGCTTGAAGATGTGGGCACCGACATGAGCATCGACGGCAGCGAGCGGGTCGTCAAGCAGGTAAATGTCGGCTCGAGCATAACAGGCACGAGCCAGAGCGATACGGGCACGCTGACCACCAGACAAGCTGACACCCCGCTCTCCAACTTCGGTGCGATCACCCTCGGGCAGAATGTTGAGATCTGGTGTCAGGGCACAAGCGTCGATGACTCGCTGGTAGAAATCGGGTTCGTACTTGAGGCCGAACAGAATGTTATCACGCACTGTGGCACCCATGCACCAACCGCCCTGTGTAAAGTAAGCGGTACGACCCTTGATGATGGCCTCACCATCCGTGCGAATCATCTCACCCAATACAGCCGAGAGAAGGGAACTCTTGCCGTCGCCGACTTTGCCGAGAACAGCAAGGAGCTCTCCCTTCCTGACGGTGAGATTGATGTCCTGGAGAGTGGGGACTGGCTGCGAGCGCGACCACTTGAACTCTCCATCACGGATGATGACGACTTCTTCGTCACTGCCAGGCTCGTGGGCAGCATTGTTAGAATCATTGAGCGCCTCGAGCACGTCACCAGGATGAGATGGGTTGTCGGGATTGAGTGGCTGCTGCTGGCCAGGGAGGATGATCTTGCGAGCGGCAGGGTCGAGCTCACCGGCATCGAAGAAGTCCGAAAGACGCTTGGCCGAGACCTGAGCCTGGAGAAGAGCCGAGATGATACCGGCAAACATGGCAATGGGGAACGAGAGGAGCTGGTAGAGCGCCAAAGCGGGGAAGATGATGTCGGCGGTCAGAGGCTCAGGGTTGGTGTAGGCGTAGGTGACGAAAGTGCCGAGCGAGACGAAGAAGGGGATGGCGGTCCAGAAGAAGTTGAAGAAAGCCGAGACGATACCGACGGTGCGGAGTAGCTTGAGCTCTTCGTCGTTTCGGACCTTGAAGAGCTTGCGGGTGAAGGCTTCTTCCCAGGCAAAGAGCTTGATCGACTTGATGTTGGTGAGGATTTCGTTCATGAGACGCGTTCGCTTGTCCTTGACCTTCATCTGCTTCTCGCTGAGTCGACGGAGGTAGCGAGCCAAAGCGGTATTGAGAGGGACACTAACAACCATGATGGCCACACCGACGAACGAGGGCCAGCCGAGAAGGTTGTAGAGTGAGACAAAGGCCAGGGTCATCTGGAAGAGGGCAGACCAGGCGATGTGGCCGTAAGTGCAAAGATCTTGGAGACGGGTGGCATCGACGGACATGAGGTTGACAATATCGCCGGTAGCTCTGCCGCCGCGGTCCTCGTTGGAGAGTCGCAAGCTCTTCTTGAAGATGGCGCTGACAAGACCGGCACGGACACGCATACCAGTCACAAAGACGAGCTGGAAGTACTGATGCAGGAAGGACGTCTGTGTGACGGCGACACAGAAGAGGGCGGCAGAGAGGAGATACCCTTGCATGGCGCTCTGCTTCGGATCTTCACTGTTGTAGCTCTGGACGAATTGGAGCAACTTGCGCAGGATCTGGGGCTGCACGAATGCAAGGGTGTCCTGCGCCGACTTGAGAATAGCAGCAAAGAGGAAAGGACCTCCGTATGAGTAAGCGAGGGTGGTCCAGAAAGCGGGATTGCCGGTGGCTTTGTCCTTGGTCTGCTTCCAGTACTTGTCGAAGCGTCTGCCGAGGTTCTCAGCGTCCTCGTTGGCGGGCAAGGACCACATGTCGTCTTCGGTGACGAACTTTTTGGCGCCAAGAGTCATGAGTGGCTGCATCCAGTGGAAGGTGATGCGGCTGAAGATGTTGGCGGTGACGACAGGACACTCCTTGCCTGAATCAACAGGGTCATTGTTGAGCGCGGTCACCTCTTCGTCGGCGTCGGTGAAGACGCTGAAGGCGCTTCCGTTGGCATCGCTAGGCACAGCGTGGTAGCCGTTCCCGTTGAGGCGAGTCGTGGCGGAGGAAGCCCGCTTCTGATCTTGTTCATCAGAAGAGCCAACTTCGACACCGACGCACTCGAGCGCAAAAGCGACCAAGCCGAACACGAATCGGACGACAAAAGGCACAAAGGTGATGAGTTGGTGCTTGACTGGCAGGGATGGCCAAGTGAGCGAGGTGCGGAGCTTGACGATGCTGGCGAGGAGGTGGGCAAGCCAGAAGAAGAGCAAGATGTCCGAGCTGCGACGAGAGCGGGTGTGATTGAAATGCTGTAGCGGAAAGACGAGAAGATAGCCTAGAGCACCAACGACCGAGGACCAGAACAAAATCGACTCGCCTGGCTTGGCGAACAGACCGTACGAGATGGATGCCTGGAATGCTGCGGCCACGGCAAGGATAGCAACGACGACATGCTTGGCATATAAGACGGAGCGTGATGTCCGAGTCAAAGTCCTGACTTCTCTTCTCGATAGCAATGCCAACTGGATGCCGCCAAAGATGGCAAGGAGAAAGATAGGAGCTGTCCAGAAAGCAGCTTCTTGGAAGCAAGGAGTGAAGTCGAGGTCACGTTTTTGCGAGACTGGACCCCAGCCTTCGACGTTGTCGCAGAGTTTTGCCAGTCTTGAGCGATGCTGAAGTGTGTTGAGTGTGGACGAGAAGAAACGAAGCGGCAAACTCAGCAATGGATCCGCTCCGATACCACGTGATTGCAACGAAGCATCAAAGTTGCTCAGAGAGTCGAGCACTTCCATCGGTGCTGAGTTCTCCATTGCAGCGTAAGAGCGCCTGTTCAAACGGCGAGATTCAGGCGGGGACCCTTCGAGCTGGGGTGTCACAAGACTAGAGTAGTCTAACGGTAGAGTCCTTCAGGTACACGAAGCTGCCGACGCAGCTGGAGCGGCTATCCTGTTCGAGAAGTTGCGGGCCGACTCGGCTATGTTCCGGATGGATACGGCGCTGGGTCTTGAGGCGCTAGGGCGTGCGAAGACGGCCGATGGCGCAAAGGAAGATGATTGAGGAGATGGTGAAGACGGAAGATTGTGTGACGGTGTCGTCCTCTGGCGTGATGACTGCTGTCAGGGTGTCGGCGAAGGTGTCACAGTGTAAGAGCTTCGTGTGAAGCAACTTTTCCTCCACGCAGATTTGTGCAACGCTCAGTCTTCCAAAAGCTGTTGAACGGCACTCATGCACTTTTTGGTTACGTTTCCTTTGTGCCTGACTGGACGCTCAGTTTTCGCAGTGCACAACCAGTCAGCAGAACGGCAGACTGAGGTCACACTTTTCTTTTGCTTTATTGCCGAAGGACACCGAGCGGTAGGCGTGGGATGCGGATGCGGCAGCCCCCTTGGATGCCGTGCCTTGCCGTGCCTTGCCTTGACTTTCCTTTTTCTTTTTTCTTTTTCTTTTTTTCCTTTTGGTTTTTTCCTTTTTCCGGCCTCGCTTCTGCCTGACAACGAAGATCTGATCGGCGATGCACCGGTCAAATTCCTCACGTAACGCAACTCTCTCTGGACTCTAAAATTTGCAGGAAAAGACAGCGATCGCCCCGCGGACCTCATTTTGCTGCCTGTGCCCAGTGGATAGCCGGAGATAGTGCACAAATGGGCTACAGGATACACGCCGACTTGCTGCTGCTACGTTCAAGCGACAAATATCGTGCTGCAAGCAGATCTTCCAATTGATCTCAAAGTCAGCTCGCATATAACCAGACAGCAAGCAAAGAAGAGGCAGATACAATGTCCATGAGATTGCAGTTTTGCGGCGAGCATAGGCGCCGCGCCAAAAGGGAGAACAGAAATGGAGAAAGGACGGGGGTGATGCTGTGGAAAAGAGATGTCTGTACATGATAAAGCATTAATGAGGTCCTACTCAAGAATCAGGATCGCGTCCTGACCGAGCATCTGGGGAATGAAGTACGAAGGAGAAAGAGAGGAGGAGAGCAGCTTGGCTCGGTGTGGGTGAAAGATATCGAGATCCCAGTGTGTGTGTGCGGGGGGAAGGCGTCTGCAATTTGCATTTCCTGTGCAATCAATTGTTCAATCTTATGTGTTGTGAGCCTTCGAAGCTGAAAAGACCGTGTTTGCAGTCACAACGTGGAGTCCACTAGTCGAAGCTCGGTGGAGCTGCACCAGGAGGAAGGTTGCCGATTCTCGGACCAGCTCCTGGTCCAGCGGTCGGTGATGCTGCCGAGTTGGGCATCTGCGAAGTGCGTCGTGCGCCTCGCTGAACCTGTCGTACACCCTGTGCGCTCGCCACCGGCCCATCGTCTACAAGGCTGAAGCCTCTTGTCGCTGGTCGGCTCTGCGGCGACGTGATAGGTGACATGGAAGTGTCCGTCTCAGGTTCCGCCGTGTATGCCTGCATGGGATAAGCGGACTCGCTCACCGTCGGATAGCGCTGCTCTGTCGAGACGCTGCCGTGTCGTACTGCCACATCAGCACCAACGAAACGACGAGGCTCCGGATCAGGCGAGCTCGAAGCGGATCCGATCATGGGTCGCTTCTCCTCGTCGGCGATATCTGTGTGTGGGTAAGCCTCGTAGCTACCGGCGCCAGGTGGTGCGGGCAAACGAGCGGGTTGCTGCTGAGTGGGAGAGAAGGCGTTGACGTTGCCAAGAGCCGGATGCGTCGAGTTGTGCGGCAAGGCCGAAGGCGAGGTGGCGCGAGGTCGTGGCACGACTACTGTGCCAGGTGGAGATGCGCCGGTGCGTTGCTTGGCGTCGGTCGCCAAAGGTGCTGGCAGCTCGAGCAGAGGAACCGAATCGAGACGTGCACGAGCGCTAGATGCGCTCTTGGTGTGCGACATCTCTGAGGGATCGGGTCCGTGACCGTATTGCGAGCCACTCGAAGAAACAGCGTTGGGCAAGGCTCGTCCGAACTGGTCGTGCTGGCCTGAGGGGTTCGAGTGGAAGGTATCCGACGAGACAACAGAGTAGCGTGTGCTGCCGGACCTCTCAGGCGAACCAGTGCGCTGCACCACGTCGTAGGTCGAGTCGCGAGAGTGTGTACCAGACTTCCATCGACGCTCGCGTTCGAACTCGGCCCATCGCTTCATAACAATGTGCGAAGGGTCAAACTTGCCGTCGGCGTCACCGTGATTCTCATTCTTGTTCTCGCCCTGCACCACACGGGTGGCACCCCACGAGAAGTCGTCCATGTGCCAGTAGGCGTACATGGGCAGCACAAAGTTCCAGATCGGAAGCGAGAGAAGGTAGATAAGCATCCAGCCCACGTAGGCGATCTTGCGCGACGTCACCACAATGAGGATACCTGGCAGACCCAAAATGAGCGCAAGCAAGATCAGCGGGATGGTCGGTGTAGGCACGTTGGGCAGGAAGGCTTGCACTACGACGTAGAGCGTGAAGGCGATAGCGGCAGGAAGCACGAGAGTACCGGTAAGCTCCATGAAGACGACGAAACGCATCGAGAAACAGAACGTTCCGCAGAGATCGTTGACCTTAACCAGCTCGAAGAGGTTGTGGACGGTCGAGTTGATCCATCGTCGACGCTGCGACAGCAGAATGCGGAACGTGTCAGGAACAATGGTCTTGCAGACAGCCTGGGGCACGAACATCATCTTTCGCTTGGGGAATGTCTTGAGCATGAGCGTGGTCAGGTATCGGTCCTCTCCGAGCAAGAGCAGGTTCTTCTTGTGCAGCGTGTCGACAACGTTCTCCGAGTAGTGTTCGACGATATCCGGGTTGGCCAAGATAGGAACCCAGTAGCCGTGAGGACCCTTGGGCGCCTTGATTCTGTAGGCACTGAAACAACCGGGCAGACAGGTGACACCACCGAAGCAGGCCTCGAAGGCCTTGGTCTGGTGGTGCGAGATGTAGTACTCGAACACCTGGATCATGGTCACCCAGGTCTCGGACTTGTTGGCAATCTTAGTCTCACCGCAAAGACCCATGATTTCGGGGTCTTCCACCATGCAGGCCACCATACGCGAAAGCGAGTCGGGGAACACCTTGGTATCGGCATCGACGCAAAGTACCACTTCGTAGTTGTCGGGAGAGACGCCAGTGACACGCCAGATGCTATTGAAGAACTCGTACTCGAAGGTGGTCATGCGCTCGTCGAACATGACCTTCTGCATGAAGGCCATGAGAAGCACTTGCGAGTCACGCTTACCACGGTTGCCTGGCTTGGCGCTGTCAGCCTCGAGGGGTGTTCCGCACTTGGCTACCAGAATCATAGGTACACGCTGCTGCTTGGATCGCTCGACAGTCTCGTCGTCGTAGTCGTAGAAACCGGCATAGATCTTGCACATGTTGTGACGCTTGTAACCGTCGGCGATTGCAACGTACGAGTTGCCCTCGACTTCCTCTGCTGGGATAACGAGGTCCTTCATCATGGAAAGACAGATGTCGGGCGTCGAGATATCGGAGTCAGCACCTTTGACGATACCGTCAGCAATGACGAGCAAAAGCTTGTGACTGTTGGGGTAGTCGGTGGTGGCGAGACTGTCGAGTGTCGTGCGAAGACCTTCGAACGATTCAGAGTAAGCAGTGACGAGGCAGATCGAGTGAGCAAGCTGGAAGCCAAAGGGTCGGTAGTCTGGTCCAGGTTGAGGAACAATGTTGTGCAGCGGGAAGGGGCAGGCACCCATGGCGCCTTCGCTCGGGCTGCCCGAGAAGGAGGAGCGTCGCGAATGGTTAGGAGCCAAGGATGCCGAGCTCCGGCCACCGGCAACTGAGGGAGAACCTGGAGGCGAACCACCCAGAGGCGAAGCAACGCCAAGACGACCGCCACGGGTCATACGCTTCTCACTGAGAGGCATGGGAGCACGAGAACCGCTCTTGAGGCTGAGAGGATCGGCAACAGAGAATCGACTCTGGGTTGGCAGGAACGACTTGTGCTTGCGTGCGTTGGGTCGGTAGCCGGCAGGAGCGGGTCGGTAAATGTCGTCGGACCACTGCTCGATCTCGGCAGCTCGCTTCATGCGCTGCTCGTAGGTCTCGTTGGCATAGTTTCCGAGACGCCACGAGATGAACCAACCGAACATGACAGCCATGAAGAATTTGATGGCAACGACACCGATAATGAAGACAAGCGAGAGGTAGAGTTCCACCTTGGAGGCGACGCAGCCAATGGTCTCCGAGTCGATGAAACCAACACGGGTGATCTGCTCGAGACAGGCAAATTCGTTGTCGAGACGCTGGCGCATAACAGCCGAAGTGACATCACGACCGGCCCAAGTCTCGTTGCGGCGCTTGAGCGTGTCGAAAAGCGAGGGGTAGGCGACGGTGTTGGTGAGATTGTTAAGTCTATTGAGGTCGAGAACGGAGCCACGGTAGACAGCCAAGTTGCGTGAGGTGTCGGTGATGTTGTTCCAGTTGAGCGAAACTTGACCTCGCTTCTTGAGCACTCGGTTGGTGGGCTGGGCACCGTCGTTGAACTGATTGACGATGGAGCCGGTGTGACACATGGGGACGGTGTCGTTGGCGTAGCCTCCACGGCCGTCCTGGCGCACAAGCGTGCAGTCAAAGTATCGCTCGGGCTGTGCGCCTCCTGCACGGTTCGAGATGATGCCAGTGCAGGCCGCTCCGATCTTCTGGAAGAGCAAACTGCCGTCCATTCCACCGGAAGACCAAGGCTCCGAGTAGATGGGGTTGGTGCGGTTGTAGATAGTGTTAGCGCCGAAGGGTCCGACCTGAGGATGGATGAAGCCGTCAAAACTGTAGTCGTAGCCGTTGAATGTCATGGAACCGACGTCGATAGTTCCAAGCGTGTAGCGGTCGGGGGGAGTGCCACAGACGGTCTGGGTGAAACCGAAAGTGAGGAAACCGACAGCAGCCATGATCAAAGCGATGATGCCGATGAGACCCATCTTTTCACGCCAGGCACGCTGCTGCTCTGGAGTACGGATACCAAAGACGCGAAGGAAGGGACCAGGGCAGCAGATGGTGAGAATGTAGCAGTAGATCATCCAGCCGCCGACAGGGCCCGGTGCGATGCGGGAGGTCTTGCTTTCGCCAAGATCACGAGGCACTTCCTTGGAGACTCGTCCAGACTTGGACTGCTTGCGACGCAACGAGACACCGCGCTTGAGCACGTTGATGCCGGTTTCGATCTGGTCCTCATCTCTTCCGAGAATCGACTTGCCGCGACGCAGAGGAGGAGCACGTCCAAGACCCCCGGGAGGGATATTGGAGGGGCCCGTCACACCGAGACCACTGAGACCACCGCCAGGACCCACGACGCCAGCCATGCCGGAACCATGTGGTGCAGCACCGTGCTGGGGCAGATGACCAGTGGTGGAAGGCATGTAACCCACACGACCACCCGAGGCGGCCATGACATCCATGTGAGCGGCATGGTTGCGATAGTACCATTGACGATGGTTTGGATCCATGCGTTCACGATCTGGGCGAACGAGCGACTTTTTGCGGCGGAAGTTGGCATTCTGAGCAGAGAAGCCGGACTCTGGATCGAGCGTGTTGACCTGATTCAAGGCAGTGGTGCTGCTGTTGGGATCGAGCAAGTTGCGCTTGTCATCGCCGTAGGACTTGACAGACTCGCGCGAGGGCCCTGAACGCTGAGCTGGGATACGTTGTGGTTCTTGGAACGAGATCCCGGCTGGGCGCTGAGCGGGTTGCGCAGGCTGGTTGGGATAGGCCTGATGGTTGCCTCCAGGAGCCATGTTGGGCGGTGGTGGTGGCATAGCAGCAGCCCCGGGAGGCAAAAAGAAGGGTTGCTGCGGGCGAGGAGGCTGGAATTGTCGTTGTTGTTGCTGTTGCTGTTCTTGTTGCTGCTGCTGTTGGTAAGGCAATGGCTGTTGAGAATGGTAACCGGGGAGCTGTTGTTGATGATGTTGTGGAGGTGAGAAGGCAGGGTTTTGAGGACGAGCAGCGCCGCCGCCTGGAATGCTGAGAGGAGGAAGTGGTGGTGGACCGTCAGCACGATTGGGCCGTGGCTGCTGCCCTGGACGACCTCCTTCGGAAGGAGACTCGAATGGGTTCATTGTGACAACTTGGAGGGTCGCGAGTCGGACCTGACTTTTTCAACGCGACAAACGATCCTGCAAAGTTGGTGTAATGGTGAAGTAGAGCAAGCCTTCGGTGTTGTAGGATCAAGAGAGGGCTGAAAGGGAGAGAGAGTCGGATTGTCTATGCAGGCGAATCAGCCATGGGGTCGTATCGAAGAATGAATGAGGAGAGTCGTTTCCGTATAGTCCAGTCTAGCCGTAAACCGTGGGAGTGAAGGCAGAGATGCGGTATGGCTAAGGTCGATGCTTGGTTTCCGATCGGATGACAGAATCGAAGCTGACGGAGGACAGAAAACTGTGCAGCGTGTCCGCGGATGCGCTGATGGCGGTTAGCCTCGGGATGCGGTTGATGATGAGGACGAAGGGTTGGCCAAAGCGAGCAGGCGGCAGCGACCAGAGAGAAGAAGGTGGAGGTGAAGGTGAAGATGAGGTCGGCGGGATGAGGATGTCGAGAAGGTGAGTTAGGTCGAGCGGGAAGCTTGGCAATGGAAGCTCGAGAGACACGAGGCAAGGCGGAGGATGGTAAGCCAAGCCGAGATGATAGTTACTGTAGCCAGTTGCAACTTGTCTCTGTCTCTCGCACACACACACACTGTGTGTAGGCAAAAGGGTGAGGATGAGCAAGATGAGGAAGGGCGAGGGGGAGAAGGAGAGGGTGCGGAAAGAGCGATTGGAGACAGAGAGAACCACATGCAAAACAACGAGCAACTCTGTGATTCTCGCCAAAATAGCGAGATCGCAGCAGCAGACAGCGATGAACAACGAGAGCCCCGAGCAGCACGCTCGACTTGAATCATTCAGGGGCCAAAAAGTGTGGAAAACAGCATACAGCGGCAGGAACAGGGATTAAAGAAAGAAAAAAATAACAACACACAAAGGAAATTCCGAAATTACATCTTCATCCATTTCGAAGCTGCACCCAGAGAAAGAGGGGCAGTCCCGCTGTCAAACATAGATGCCTTCATTTGGCGGCAGCAGCAGCCAACGAGGAGGAACAGGGAAGAGCTGGTGACGGCGCGGAAAGGGGTTTACAGACCCCTCTTTTGACAAAAGCGAATCATAAGAAAGAGACGATAGCGGGAGTTGATGGCAGCTGGTCTATCTCTCTCTATTGTGGGTGTCAAAACAGACAGACGTCTGGTTCGTAACTGCTGCCAATTTGCTTGCTGCTCCTGCTGTCGGTCAGCGTCGATCGTGAATTTGTCTCGCATTTCAAGCTTGAAAAGGGGCCTCGTTTTCCTTGTCTGTCACCTGGAGCCGGAGGAGATAGGGCAGAGAAACAAGCAACCGTAAGCCACGATGGTCAGTTACGAAAAATCCCCCGAAATTCAAACACCAGCAGACAGCAACAGAAGAGAGGAGCAGCGGCGGCGGCACTTGAAATCGAATGCAAGAGCGTGGTTGTGTTGATCTTCTCTTTTTGCTGCTGCTGCTGCTGCTACAGTCAAACCTCTCGAAATGACACATTATTTATTTTAAAATTTTCGTAAATTATTTTGACATCCTCAAGCAGTAAAACTCTTGTAGCTCATCACTTAGAGCACCTATGGAATTGTGAGAGCTTTCACACTGAATGTGTGACTATAGAATTGATTGTGATACAGTGAGATGGGAGCTACAGGCTGAGAAAGCATCTGAAACTTTTTAGGTCAGAAGACCATGGTCTGCCAGGGTATCCTGAGCTGACTTGAGAGTCTTAGGCTGCTCTTCCACCACTCCTGTAGCACTCTATGGGCCCTTATCAAGCTCTTCTGGCGCTACATATGGGCTAGGAGTCCAAAGTGTCTTTGGTATCCTCTATTCCTGCCAGTGCTTCCTCCTCACCTGATGATCACACTACATCATGGATAGTGGCCTCTGTTAGCTTCTTCAGTATCCAGAGCTGGTTGAGAGGCTCAGAACAATATACATATCATATACCTTTGAAGCATTATGTAAGCACTGCAAGATGATGCTAGATTTTTTGCTCCTTTTTTAGGCCAAAATTAAAACGCGATTTTTGAATTATTTTATTCAATTTACATGTGTCATTTCGAGAGGTTCGACTGTACTCGCTTCGCTTATGAGGAGGGAAAGCGCAAAGCTGTGCTGTGCCGAACTTGCGCGGATGAGTGGCTTTTTTTTTTTTTTTTTTCTTCTTTTTTTTTCTTCTTTTTTTTCTTCTTTCTTTCTTGCCTGTGTGATGCTGTGAATTGCCAAGTGATTCATTCATGGTTGAATACCCTGCTTGGATGCATGCACAAGAATTCTTTCGTATTTGCCCAATTTAAATTGAACCCTTTCCAATGCTTTGCGTAATTGCTGCAGTGTGCAATTCGAAATTTCGCCTCTGTCACCGCCGATCTTTTTTTGTTCAAAAATTGATTTGAATGTCTCGGATTTCGTGCCGCTGCTCTTGTGCTCTTGTGCTCTTGTGCCTTTGTAATGTGGATTGGCTCTTTACCGATTTCAGGGTCGGCAACGCCGACGACCATCACAACTTCTGGACGGCACCTACTGCAATGCAATGATCAACTTCTGAGATTGAAGGTATCGCCAAGGACACTTCTTTGATACTGAGAAAGGCGATCACAGTCATGGATGATCTTTGTGCAAGGCAGGGTCAAAGCTGCAGATGGCAATGCTGTGTGGCTATTTGGTGCGCATGGAATTGCCCGTGCTGTCCGTCGCCGGATCGCTGGCTTGCTGGCTCTGGCGCGCACATCATAGTCACACGCACGCTGGTTAGATCGCACCAAACTATCACCACCTCGCCAGCTGCAATCACAATCTGGCGTGCAAGCAATCCGTCGTCTAGAAGCTTCATCTTTGATAGTAGCCACGCCAACTTTCTTCTTGCTCTTCATCGTCCCGCCACTAATGAAGCCGGCTTTTGGGCTTTTTGTGGGCGAATCGGGTCAAGTAAGTTAGTGGCTGTCAAGCAGCCATCAGGAATCGATGGTGCTTGCGCCTGCTTGCGCCTGCTTGCTTGATTGGTGAATCGTACCGCGCGCTAATTGACTTATATGCAGGGATCGGCCAGCCTGTTTTCCTTGCTCTTTGTTTCAGTGCGTGTTGTTTCTTCTTGACCTTCCGAGAAATTTGCAAAAGGTGCATCAAGTTGCATGCGCTCAACCTCGCAACCAGAAGAGCCGAGCGAAGGCGGTGTCGTCAGTCCGCGTCTCCGTTGTTCTCGCCCCGCCCTCGACCTCGCCTTTCTCTCCTCCTCGTCTTCAGCCAGCGTCCAGAGTTAATCGATGTGAATTCAGAATTTCATCGCGGAATCATGCCAATTGTCAGTGTTCGGCTGGTGCTGCGATCCTTCGCGATCAAGCTGCACCTATTTCTGCAATCGTCAGTCACCTATCCACAAGATATGTTAGGGACAACTTACGCCTTGTGATGCTGTAGCCTTCGTTCTTGTTCAGCATCGTTCAATAGACTGTAGCTTCCGTTGCAAGTTCATGCCAAGAGGCTTGAGACACGTCGATCTCTGCTTGCTGCAGGGTTCTCTCATGTCGAGAAACAACAGAGACAGCGTATCGTTAAGAGATCCTATTGGGAGGCTTGCTGTGCAGTATCTTGGAGGACCATCGTATGGCTCAATCACGATCAACAACTGTCCAGTCTCCTGTCGCAGCTTCACTCACTTCCCAAATGGACCCTGAATGATGGGATGGTTTCATCACTCGAAGCGCGACGATCACCAAGTTCGATTTCTATCTCCGTGTAATCGTGCTTCCAGTTGGCTCAACCGACGTGACCATGACCGTCAGCCCAGCTTCTCATCCCTTGCAGTCGGCGCAGTGCGATCTTCAGGCTTGCTGGCCTCGATTTCATTTCCAGCCCCAGACATGTCAAGCAGCGGCTGGCGACTCGTCTCATCTCGTTGGCGGCTTTCTCAGATGCCATGTCGGTGGGTCGACTCCGCTCTAAGGCAAAGTCGGATCGGAACATCCATCAGGCATCATCGCCCCGATACAAAGTTACACTTCCCGATAAGGTTGTTGTTGTTGAGGGTCTCATTACAAGTCTGCTCTTCAAACGTCATACGCAAGCTGAAATGATCTTACAAATGCTTTCTGTTCATTCCTGTGTAACATACGACGATCGCTCAACGCTCAACGCGAGAGATGGTAGTCGTCGATCCTGAGCAATAGCGAAACAGTCTCGGTAGCGAGCTCAATCACGCTCGTGTTGACGAGCAATGGCTGCAAGACGTTCTCCTCCAAAATGTTGGTGATCTGACCCTTGCGAACGTTGATACCAGCCGTCCTCTCACCCAGAGCGTGACGGTTGCGCAACTCGGTGACAATGCTGATAGGGTTGAGACCGGCATTCTCTGCCAACGTAGTCGGGATCACCTCGAGCGCCTCTGCGTATGCCTGGAAGCAGTATGCCTCCATACCCTTGAGTGTCTGCGAGTACTGCGATAGAAGACGCGAGACGTGCACCTCAGGCGCACCTCCACCAGCAATCAATGCCTTCTTCTTGACCAGGCAACGAACCACACACAATGCATCGTGCAGACTGCGCTCGCTCTCCTCGAGAACGAGCGAGTTGGCACCGGTGCAAAGAATGCTGACCGTCCTGCCCATGCTCTTGATACCGGTGATCTTGACAACACGGGCACCGTTCTGCTGCACCTCGTCGATCAAGTCAGCCGAAGCAAGCTTGTCCTCGGTGAAGGCCTCGATATCTGCGATGGGCTTGGCGCCGAGCGTCTTGGAGACAAACTCGATCTCGTCGCGCTCGACATCCTTGACGACCAGGATCTTGAGCTTGGCAAGGAAGTGAAGAGCAAGCTCGTTGACAGCATCACGAAGGATCGACTTCTGAATGAGAAGGACATTGCAACCACTCTTCTTGATCTTCTTGCACATGTTGAGCAAGTATTGGCGCTCCTCTTTGAGAATCTTGTCCATCTGTCGGTAGTCGTTGACCACAATCTGGTTGTCCATATCGGGCTTGGGGCTGCTCAGCTGGAACTGGCAGACAGCGATCTTGGCCTTCTCCATGCGTGTGGGACCTCCGCTGCCCGAGACGACGTTCTGTGCCAACACGAGACCTTCTACAAGCTCGGTGTCATCAATGGTACCGCCAACCTTCTTGACGATGCGAATGTCTCGCAGATCAACGTTGTCCTGAGCATCTTTGTTTCGCGAGGAGCTAGTATGGATGGTGCCTTCAGCGGCAGAGGAAGTTGAAGACGATGCGCCGGGCGTGGCGGGCTTGGCCGAGGTGACAGGGGGAGCAGGGGTGACGAGGCGAGTAACGGCATCGACAGCGATAGGGGCGAGAACAGACGAATACTGCGAGACGATCTTGGAGTTGAGCGAAGTGCTAGCAGCGCGGAGGAGCGACTCGCGGTCGTTGAGTTCGACGGGCGTCGAGATGTCGGTAAGGAACTCGACAGCCTTGGTAGCAGCCTTCTGGAACGACTCGGCGATGATGGTGGGGTGGATACCTTTGTTGAGCATCTTTTCAGCGGCACCAAGCAAACTGCCTGCAATGACAACAACCGAGGTGGTACCGTCACCGGCCTCGACATCTTGCGCTTGCGAGAGCTCCACAAGCATCCTAGCAGCTGGGTGCATGACAGCCATATGTTTCAGGATGGTAGCACCGTCGTTGGTGATGACAACTTCGCCGTTGGAAGTCTGGATCATCTTGTCCATACCCTTGGGTCCTAGCGAGGTGCGGACGGCATCACTGACAGCCTTTGCTGCGGAAAGGTTAGATCTCCTGACCTCGTCTGGCTTGTCAGCATTCTTGAAGGCGTTTTGCGAGGGACCAACTCGTGCGGCCGGGGCGGCGGCGGGTGCTGCTGCCGACATGATGTGCTATGCGGATGTGCGGATTCGACGTGCGGATCCGTTGGGTGAGCGTGAAAGGGCCTGCTGGGAACGACAATGAGAAGCTTACAGCTATAATCGATGCCAGCTGTGAAGAGTTGATGCTGACGATCAAATGTTGTTCGATGTGAGCTGAGCTTTTGGCGCAATGGTGGTGAGGAAACAGTTATGAAGCAACTTGTTTCGGCTGCGGATAGCTCACCGAAAAAGTACAACACGGATCACTTCTTCTTGACTGTGCGCACCGGAGAGAGAGAGCGATTGCACACGCGCGCGCACACACAGACACACGCTTTACGGTGTTGGTTGCAGAAGAATCGAAAAGAAGGAAAACCTGAGCGCGACCCAAAGGCTGTTGCAAGACAAAATGACTAAGGATTACGAGTCGATCTGGCAGCTGGACCCTTTCACTCCCAAGTTGCCTCGCCCGATACAGTACAGGCTGCTGAGCTGCCAAGTTGGATCTGACTGACGTGTGCGCCTCCACTTGAACAACGCATCAGTGACACTTCCATGCTCAGTCCTTGCCTTGTCATACAGTCTAACCTCTCGAAATGACACATTATTTATTTTAAAATTTTCGTAAATTATTTTGACATCCTCAAGCAGTAAAACTCTTGTAGCTCATCACTTAGAGCACCTATGGAATTGTGAGAGCTTTCACACTGAATGTGTGACTATAGAATTGATTGTGATACAGTGAGATGGGAGCTACAGGCTGAGAAAGCATCTGAAACTTTTTAGGTCAGAAGACCATGGTCTGCCAGGGTATCCTGAGCTGACTTGAGAGTCTTAGGCTGCTCTTCCACCACTCCTGTAGCACTCTATGGGCCCTTATCAAGCTCTTCTGGCGCTACATATGGGCTAGGAGTCCAAAGTGTCTTTGGTATCCTCTATTCCTGCCAGTGCTTCCTCCTCACCTGATGATCACACTACATCATGGATAGTGGCCTCTGTTAGCTTCTTCAGTATCCAGAGCTGGTTGAGAGGCTCAGAACAATATACATATCATATACCTTTGAAGCATTATGTAAGCACTGCAAGATGATGCTAGATTTTTTGCTCCTTTTTTAGGCCAAAATTAAAACGCGATTTTTGAATTATTTTATTCAATTTACATGTGTCATTTCGAGAGGTTCGACTGTATTCATTCGACATATCCCTGATCATCCGAGTCGTTTGCATCTCGGCAACCGTTACCTTTCCGCTTCATAACCATCGGCTCTTCTCACCATAACAAGACGCCAGCTCGCCACCCCTTCATCTTCCCGAACATCCCGATTTCTGCCTCGCTCTGCCAGCAGCAAAGTGATCTCGGACTCTCTCTTGTCGAGCTATACACATTCCTCGAAGCGCTAGGACTCGGTGGACCTCGAAGTTTCCGCACGCCGCAAGCAAAGCTGAACCCCGCTACACATTCAGTCCCTCTTGCGCTACTTTTCATCTGCTCCGACCTCACAGAAGCGTTCTGGACTTCTCTTTCGCTAGCCTGTCGTTGAACCGATAAGGGCTTGTCAGCCACATCGAGCACTCGAGATGTCAACGTTTGGAGGCATCGATGGCGGATTCGCTGGTCTGAACCGCTTCATGCAGAATGGGATGGACCCAAGATTCCCAAGACCACCAAGGGCCTACGATGAATACTTCAAAGCATACAGCATGGCCATGCTGCCCGGCAAAGAGCGTCTCAATGTCAGCTACGGAGGCAAGATCATCATGCCACCATCCGCACTGGCTCACCTCACTAATCTCGAGATCGAATCGCCGTGGTTCTTCGAGCTCCGCAGCACAGGCGCCTCCGAGGTTCGCCGAACACATGCCGGTGTTCTCGAGTTCATTGCGGATGAAGGCAATGTCCACCTCCCGGCTTGGATGATGCGCACCCTCGGACTCTCGGAAGGCGATCCCATCCGCCTAACAGGCGCCACACTACCGAAGGGCAAGATGGTCAAGATCCAGCCACAGACGGTCGACTTTCTCGAGATCAGCGATCCAAAAGCTGTCCTCGAGCAGGCTTTCCGCAACTTCTCCGCACTTACACCCGGCGACATTGTCGAGATCAGCTACAATTGTTTGACCTTCGAGATCCTCATAATGGAGATCACACCCAATGCCGACGGCATTTCTATCATCGAGACCGATCTTGAGGTCGACTTTGCGCCACCGAAAGGCTACGTCGAGCCAACACCACAGCCACGGCCTCCACCGCCGACCATGGCCTCCAAGCTCAACATCGACAGCTCGCGTGTCGACTCGATCCCGCCGACACGAACCTCGACGCCGGGTTCGCTTGCGGGTACAAGTGCAGCAGGGGGATCGGGTGTCGCCACACCCTCTGGTCCCTTCCGCGGTTCTGGGCAGACGTTGAGCGGCAAAAAGAGCAAAGGAAAGAAGGAGAGGCAAATCGAGCAGCTTGACCCCTTCAGCATGGTCC